>OZ022583.1:7473020-7600520 GCA_963669155.1 Arbacia lixula | reverse complement strand
TCACACTAAACATCTATACTTCTTCCAAAATAATTGGTACACACACATAGACACGCAAACACGCACATACAAATTAACGGGCATATACACACATACACATTCACACATAATTAATTTATCTATACATACACAGATAATGTATTCAGTATAGTTATGTACATATCGTATATAATATGTACTTGTTCATAATCAGCGTAAATGATTTGAGTTGTATTTGAATCTATATAAAAGAATTAGGGATGTTTCATTGATGCGACAAGAAATACGAAATTGAAATGATGACGAAAAGACTTTCCTTCTGCAATGGAGAGACATAGGATTAGTAGATAGATAAATAGATAGATAGATAGATAGATAGATAGATAGATAGATGGACGATATATTGGATTTGAATGAAGATGAATTTCCAGTGACGAAATCAATAAACCCCTTGGACATTGTCATTTCCTAATTGAGGTTCTTTTAATACGGCTTTTCTCACTTTCTCGTTTGCCATTCGATTCACGGTCATGTTAGTCCACGCTTCCGTCGCGGATAGAATATTTGGCCCGCTTCGAGAAAAAGTTCATTCACGGGTAAATGACATTTTTACCTCGGAAATGGACATACGGTAGTCCCCATCTCTCGTTCTCTCTTCCATTTCGCTATACCCATCTCTCTCCCCATTTATCTCTATCCCTCTTCTTTCCCTTTTCCTCATCTCTCTCTCTCTCTCTCTCTCTCTCTCTCTCTCTCTCTCTCCTATACATACACTTTCTCTTTCCGTTTCTGAAGAACATGAATGTAACATGGTTTACTAGATATCATTGAGATGTTATAACATGTTACATATGGAATCACAAATCATATCACGTACAATATTGAACAAAACAGCTTTGGTTTGTCTTGTGCTGAAATCGATGCCACTTGAATTGTTTGAAGTTACTTGGCAATCCGTAAGAGTAGTACCCCCCCCCCCCCCCCTACCCATCCCATACCATCGCCCAAACAGGTCCAGACCTTCGCAAACATACTTACTCCCGTTCTCAATGTTTCCTCTTCCGGGTCACGTATTAGATTTATTTTCCATTGATTTGCTGAAGGAAAGGGGGATGGTTCAGAGAGAGGAGAGGGAAAAAGATAGAGCGAGGGAGAGACAGAGAGTAAGGGGAGATATGCACAGCCAGAGAAGGAAATAGAGAGGGATGGGGTGGAGGGAAATATGAATCTGTGAGGGATACAATAGAAAGAAAGAGAGGGCAGAGAAGGAGATATATAGATGATTAGAAATAGGAGGTTGAATGGGAAAAAAGAATAAACATGTGAAAGAGAGAGAGAGAGAGAGAGAGAGAAAGAGAGAGAGAGAGAGAGAGATGGGGGGGGGGGGACAGACAGACAGACAGACACAGAGAAAGCTCTCGCATGAGTAAGAGATAGAAAAGGGGAAAAGAAGAGACGGGGAGGGATGGGAAAGGCCAAAGAGAGTGTGAGAGTGGGAGAAGGGATGAGTGACATTGCTGATAGATTTGCATTATGTAATGCAAACAAGCGATGGATATTGCTGAGATTAGCAGTAAATGTCAATTTATTTCCCCTGAGCTCTCTACCAGGCAGGACCACTTATGCTTTCCTGCACGTGTCGTCTTACTGTGTGTTGACGTACATAGAAAGATGGGCACAGAGCAAAGTGGATGGATGCTGGAGAGAGAGGAAGAGAGAGAGAGAGGGAGAGAGAGAGAGAGAGAGAGAGAGAGAGAGAGAGAGAGAGAGAAGAGAGAGTAGGAGGGGCAGCGAGGTACAAAATAGAGGAAACAGAGTGAGAGAGAGGAAGAGAGAGAGAGGGGTGGGGGGGGGGGAGGGGTGGGCAGAGAGATGGTAGAGTGAGAGAAACGGAGAGACAGAGACAGAGACAGTCGTATATATAGACAGACAAACAGCGACAAAGACAAAGAAGAGAAATAGATAGAGAGAGAGAGAGAGAGAGAGAAAGAGAGAGAGAGAATGGAGTGAGAGAGAAGAGAGACAGAGAGAGGGTGAGAGAGGGAGACGAAGTGAGAGACAGTGGAAGAGAGATGTAGATAGAGGGGGATATATAGATAGATGATGAGGTGGGTGGAAAATAAGGAGAGAGAGAGAGAGAGAGAGAGAGAGAGAGAGAGAGAGAGAGAGAAGAGAAGAGAGGGTAGGGGAGGGGCAGAGAGGTACGTATAGAGTAGACAAAGTGAGAGATGAAGACGAGGGGAGACAGTGGAAGACGTACAGAGATGGATAGAGACAGAGAAAGAGAGAGAGAGAGAGTTGGGAGGGGGGTGAAGACAAATAAAGCAAGATAGAGACAAGGAAAGACGAACGAGGAATAAGGAAGCGATACAAGGACATATCATTTTAAAGGTAGATAACCGAGAGTTTGTTCATGATAACGTGCATCAAGGAAAAACTTAGCACAACCATCATGATTATCTCAATAGAAATAAAAATGTTCATAGAAATGCTCTTAAAAATACAAACAAAGGGCACTGATAGGTACGGTGAATGAAGGATAAAAACAAGCCAAGATTATCATTTCTACGAAGCTGTCATCACGACTTGTCTTTAGAGATTTCTCTAACACACTGACGAAAAAAAAGTAGGGCAGACGTTCCAATTTGTTCTCACTTTGCTCTCCCGCGCGCGCGCAAAGTCCCTCCCCTTTCGTGTAATCGGCAGAAATGTCGCTTAGTTATGTCAGCTGTTCACCTCCTTAACTCCGTGTCGCAGCATTAAGCAGTCACGTGATATTAGACCGCCGTCTTAAGTGCGTGGAGAATCCGGAAGCTTAATTCCGAAACACGAAGACTTTTTGAGATAAATTGGGTAATCGAGTTATGTTACTATGGGAAACAGAGTGTGTATACAATAGGATATATGCAGGCACGGTGGTATTCTCTGCCCTGAGCGTGATTTAAGACAAGGGGGGAAGTTCACTTTGCGGTCACTCCTCTTTAATACCAAGGTGAACTTTAAAATGATTGCGCGTGCCCCTCCTGATTGCTAAGTTGACAGGAACCATTTTATACGGATGCACACTTGTCGGTTATATTAGGTGGTCTAGATTATTTCTGATCTCATACCGCCAGGTATTGCGCTTTCGCGCATTACGCAGAACGCGAGATCGAAGCGCTAGATAATTGTGTTTCTGTTCCCCGCTAAGTATCCTCCAAACTTGAAAGACTATCGATAAAGGAAAAAACAGCGTTAATTTTACAGATTTTGTTTTGTTTTTCAGTAATCTTTAATTCAATTCAAACATAATTATTACATACATCATAGCCTTCGCTTGAAGTATACAAAAGCAATGTAAATTATTATCAATCAATTGAAAACAAATTTACATACTCAATGATATACAAATCATTCCAAAGAAAAAAAGAAGAAGAAGGAGAAGAAGAAGAAGAAGAAGAAGAAGAAGAAGAAGAAGAAGAAGAAGAAGAAGAAGAAAAGAAGCAAAAATGAAACCAGTTTATGAAAACATATTCACATACAAATACATTCCCTCACCCCCCCCCCCCCCCCCACACACACACACACAGCTTCTACTCTCATATACACAATGCATATTATATTCTCCATTGTATCTATACTACATACCAAACAACATCCAGTTTTGTTGATTAGTTTTACAACACATACGTTCTTTGGCTGTTTCCATGGGGAGTGTACAAATGAAACATATAATTTTTTCAGTGTAACATGAATAATATTGACAAAAAATATATTGTGAATGTGTGTAACAAAGAGGAAATTAGGATTGATCGAATAAAATTTGAAAAAGTAACTGCAGGCCTATATTTATGTAACAATAATGTGTCAAATATCAAATTTGCAAAGCAGGGTCCCCTGGTAGAGCAGTATTCAACCACTGAAGGGACTTCCATGGTTAAATAATACTAATGGAATAAATAAACAAATAAATAAATAAATAAATAAATAAATAAACAAAAACAAGAGTTTAGCTGTGTTGGTTCCTGTTACCCATAAACATACACAGCGGAAAACGAAAACAACTATCCAACTTGCACATCAGCACGGCAGATTAAATTAATGCATAACGTTCGTGTACTAATAACGCATTTAATTTCCTATAGATCCCCATGATTCACTTCCTAATCGTAGCAGCTTTCAGTTGGGCTTACCTTATCAATCTTACCATAAACAAAAGAACGTGGTGTGCCTCCGAGTCTATGTGGTTATTTTCAATATATGCAAAGTCTCCACTAGGGCCGTCATTTTATGGCATAATCCATATCGCGGTTTTTTATGATTTTACTTTTTTTTCATTACCGCGGTGTGTACAGCGTTAAGGCAGTGCCGCCAATACACGCAAACACAATCACTAGTAAATCCTCTACAATTAGGCTCTCCCGTCTCTCTCTCCCTCTCCCTCTCTCTTTCTCCCTCTCTCCCTCCCTCTCGGCGCGCATCTGTAAAGGGAAATCGTTAAAATTATCTCCACGCCGGAGGGCGAAGGAAGATGTCCCTGTAATTTATGAAAAGAACTAGTTTATTAGCACTCGGAAGAGCCGTTATTGGAGTCAGTTATATTTGAAACGGGAGGAACGGGAGCGGACGCGATAGTATCTAGTTGCAGCAGCGCGATGTGAGGGCCGGGATGCGCTCTTGAGTTAGTCGTCCAAGACTTAGAGAAGGGGGCATAAAAGGGTGCATCCCTCCCTCCCTGTTAAACCTGAGTCAAAGAAAGGTCAAAACCGTCCATTTAAAGGAACAGGCGACCCTGAAAAGTAGCAATTTGAAAAGGAGGAGGGAAATCAGATAAATTTACGTTAGATAGGGTTCGAGGAATGTCGGACTAGCAACAGAAAGGGTACGACTGTACTTACTAGCCCTGGGGCAAATTGCATTGTCAAAATGTTCACATCTGGGTCGTGTCTTATAAAGATGTGCGATTGATCGTATCTTGACTTGCGACTGGCATCAATCGTAACTCTGTATATTAGAGATAGAGATTGGACTTGCGATCAATTTAGAGTAATCGGAACTCTTTGTACGTCTCTGTCTTTTATTTTCATGATGTAGCTTGTATGGGACATGACAGTGACCACATGACGTAACAGTGTGTATATGGGAAAGTGGGGTTGACTGTGACATGTTTCAAGGGCGCTTGATTTTAAGAACAATCTAAATCTCTACAATGTTCTTATACAGCAAGTCTTGTCCAGTTTTATTCATGTTTTTGACAAGCTGGCCATGTTATGATTATTATGATTTCCTTTTTATACAAAATGATTCACCTGCATGTAATTGATTTGAGGGTCTGGTCCTCCTTTAAGCTTGATAATAATAAGAGCGATCGCAAAATTATAGGCTGCTGTAATGTCGTGTCATCTTCTCGCAGTACGAACACGCCTCTCTCATTTCTTAATTCCAGCCCAGGCCACACATACAAACACAATCACAACGCGACGTGACACTGTAAATATCCCGCAAGGAATTGACGCAGAGATATATTTGTGTGCGACCATGACGTATTTGATACATCGCGTCTTCAATTTTGCTGAATAACTTTAAACATTACTGACTTCTATATTCGGAAATTAATTGACAGAGCACAAGCATCAGTTCTAAACATCTAAAAAATAGATTTTTTTTAACATTCTGCATAGTGAACTGTATGGAGGATTATCGATTCATAATTGCACTCTTCAACTATCGTGTAAGAACAGAATCCCGATACACCTATATTAAAATACGTAGTGTATGTAATCGCAACGCTTACGATACTGTGAGCACTTGCCAACTAAGAACAACACAACATCCCGCAATGGATAGTGTGCTTCTTCACTTAATTGTGCGAGCAAGACATAATGACGTCACAACAAACGATCTTCCCTCTTCACATCTTCACATCTTCACATAAATCTTAAAAATATCCGAAAGATAATGTTCTTTACATTCACGCCCGTGAATTTACGAGAGTTTTTATGGGGGAAAACTAACCAAAAGAGAAAAAATGTCTTCTCCATAGGGATTTTGGTCGGGTTGTAATCACGTCGTGCCGAATGTGTCGGCTGGGCCGAACGTGCCCCCGAGCCGAATTTAGCGGGAGATGATCGGGCCGGGTTACGCCACAGCGCGCGGAGCGCTAGGCTTGACTGGTGTGTGACAAAAAGGGGGTCTTTAGTTGCATCAACACACCAAGACGGCACCTTCTCCCCAAACCGTCGGAGACAGCCCGTCTGGGTGTATGTGTGTGAGCACCCACTGAAAATAGCTGCTGGCGGGAGAGTGAGAGAGGAGGGGAGAGAGTGGATGTTGTGAGGAAGATTAGATGGAGAGAGGAGAGGATAGAAAAGGAGAGAAAAAGATATGAGAAGAGAGGAAAGGAAAGGACAAGACAGGACAGGAGTAAGGAAAGAGAGGAGAGGAGAAGACGAACGTAAAGAGAAAGAGAAGTTGGAAAGAAGAGAGGAGAGAATAGAAGGAAAGAGAATAGGAAATGAGAAGAGAGGAGATGAAAATAAAGGAGTAAGAAGAGGATAAGAGAGGACAAAGTGAGAAAAAATACCAACGGGAGAAACGGGATGAATAAGCAAGGGAGTGGCGGGGAGAAGAGAGGGTGGACGTAAAGAGGAGGAGAGAGGAAAGGAGTCCGGAGAAGAAGGAGAGGAGAGGAGTTAGGAGAAGAGGGGAGAGGAGATGGTGAGAGAGAAAGAACAATGGAAGAGACGGGATGAATACGAACGGGAAGAATGATAAGAGAGATGGGGACAGGAGAGATGTGAACGTAAAGAGGAAAAGAAAGGAAAGGGGATGGTAAGAGAGAAAGAACAAGAGGAGAGGGTTGAATGAACAAGAAAGGAGAGAAGTGTGAGAGAGAAGGGGGGGGGGGGAGAAAGCAAGGAAAAGGAGACATAACAACAAAGGGTAGTGAATGAAAGATAGAGGAGGAAGAGGACAGCGTAAAAGAAGAAGAGCGCTGAAGCCATTATACAAGCTGGAGAAGATTATCCTCATCGGAAAACAAATTTGACATTGACAAAGAAAATAAGTACCAAAGAGAAATAGAAAGGAAAAAAAAGTGAGGAGATAGTACAACAAGCTTAGCATATGGTATACGGAAGAGAGAAATGAGAGAGAGGGAGAGAGGGAGAGAGAGAGGGTAAGTGTAAAGAGAAGAGGAACATGAGACAGACAGACAGACAGAAAAAAGGAGAGAAGGGGTGAAAGGGGGAGATAGAGATAGAGAGTGAGAAAGAAAGGGGAGAGAGATAGAGAGAAGATATATAGAAAGAGATATAGAAACGGCGAGAGACAGAGAGAGAGAGAGAGAGAGAGAAAGAGGGAAAGAAGCAGAAAGAAAGAAAGAGAGAGAGAGAGAGAGAGAGAGAGAGAGAGAGAAAGCTTGCAACATCCGTACCCTTCCGCAATGGGCGAAGGAACAAAACAAAACGCAGTGAAAAGAGGACTCCGATTTGCAGAATTGATTTGGTGGCGAACATGTCGCACACAGAGGCACCCGTGTGTACCGCGTAAAGGTCCTGCCTTTTGTGAATCTCCAAGTTTGCCGAAATCTGAGCATGAGTTATCCACGGAGGGAGGTAGATGCACTAATCTCGGCGAGTTCATCACTAGAGATGCAGAGGGGGGTGAAAGAAGAAAACTCTGTCCTCCAAGGCCCTCTCTTGTTTCTCGGACCGTTCATTCAGCTTTATCTGGCAATGTGATAGCAGAGGGATGCAAGGTTGCCATTCGGGTTTCTTTCTCTCTCTCTCTCTCTCTCTCTTCCTCCCCCTCTCTCTTTCTCGATCTTCCTCTCTCTCCCTTTCTTTCTCTCTCTCTCTTCCCCCTCTCACTCCCTTTCACCTTTCTCCTTTCACTCTCCCCTGCCCCTCTCTCTCTCTGTCCCTCTCCTTGTCCCTTTCTCTCCCTCTTTTGTTCCCCGCGCAATCTTTCTCTCTATCATTCACAAATATACCTTTTGCTCCCCATTTCTTTCTCTTTTTCTTTCACTTTCTTTTTGCGTTTGGTGCGTATGTGCTGTTTGTGCGTGCGCTTACGTGGGTGTGCGTGTGTGTACATGGACCCCCCTTAAGTGAATGTGTATGTGCGTGTGTGCGTGTGTGCGTGCGTGTGTGTTTGAAACTGTACGTGTGCATGTCTTTGTGAGTGGTAATGTGAGTAAGCAAGTTATAGGCGTTAAACACAAATGCATCCTATCTTGGTAAGATATCATCCGTATTTCTTTGCTAAGGTGAACGTACTAATATTCGAAGACGCATAGACGTTAATGCATCTTTTTCGTTCTGCTTCGACAGTGCATGGTTGAAGTAAATTACATGGAGCTGTGCACATCCACCCCTCCCCCAGCTATGCAATACATCCTGGTATTTTGATCAATGCGTTAGTATCATTACAGCACGATTGAGAATTTTGTTAGTAACTCGTTTGGGAGCTCTGGGAGATAAAGTATTGAAAGCGAAAGAACGTCACACTGCAAATTACAACCGGGAAACTTTGACATGACATAATAAAGATGAATTATCTTCTATAATTTTCTTTTTTCTTTCTTCCCCTTCCTGTTTCTCTTGCACACACTCTCTCTAACTGATATTTCTCTCTGTCTTTCTAAATTTACGTTTACACATCTTCTCTTTCTATGCATGTACGCGCATTAACTAGTCCTTTCAGTATTATTCGATTATGTGCCGCAAATTTTATTCCCCTCCTAGTGAGCTTATCGTTAATAATAAAACGAAGAATAAAATATTCAACCACATTCCTGGGAAAAAGCCAGATTAACCGCATTTGTGATATTTGAGAATGGATATTGAGAGAATGGAATCTCATTCTCATACTATTGGAGAAATTCCAAAAAATCATTAAATGTGCATGAACAAAACTGAACGCTGTTTATGCAATTTTCCCACTCTTTCATGATTCTTTTGAAAACGAGGACGTGTGTAAATTATCATTGATCATTCTGACAATCACGTAGACCGATTATCTTGAAAAAAACGGAAATGGAGATTGAAAAAGATCCACATGAGAATGAAAGGAAGACTCACGAAGAGATGAAGCAATGACAATAAAATATTGATCATATTTCAAGAACGAATGAAAAAGCAAGGGAGGTGAGAGAGATGACAAAAGTCGAGCAGAAGTACAGGTCTGCAAGCTATCTAAGGTAGATCGTAAAGTACTGGCAGAGTGCGCAATGTCGAGTATCATATGGCCGAACATATTCATCACTTTATTGGCTTGTTTCCGCCTTCTTTCTTTTCTCTTATATCACATTTCTCCACGCTTTCCTTTAGTTGCACGACTTTTCACTTGTTTTCCTTTACTCATTTCCACTCCCCAACCCCGTCTCCCCCCCCCCTCTCTCTCTCTCTCTCTCTCTCTCTCTCTCTCTCATGTTTCCCCTCTCACATTTCATTCCCGCTATCGTGTCATGACTATTCATTCATTTAAGACAATTTCTTATAATTCGACATCAGATATCAAAGTGACGCACATACCATATAAACATCATTCTGAAGAATAAATAGATCTCAAGAAGGCTCCGTGAACCTCTACGTTTACCTGGATATAACTTCATCAAGTGTAAGCATGATCATTATAGACATGCGCTGACGTCAGTTATATCGACATTGCGATGGGCAATAAAAAAGAGGAATGATTCTGAACTATCATATTACAGTACAAGTTTATTCATTCCGTGTTACACACAATGAGTACACGCATAAGGTCAGCGTTTGTGTGTATAATGGTATCATACACCCCTCTCAATAGTTCGAAGACTGAAATATCATCACGTATTTGTCTATTGTTTGGTGCGCAGGCATCCTTATGCATAATATCATTGGCAAGTACTTCCTTACAAAGACACCACACTGTTTTTGAGTATGCAACAGTGTAATGCAAGGTACATAAAAACATTAGGCAATGTCAACAGTTGATATTCGCAATATTATTTTCGTTCTGTATGCACATTTTATGCACGTATTTCAATTAATAACTTTTTAATGGTCATTGCAAAGCTTGTCCGAGGTTTGTCCGAGAAATGAAGAGTAATATATTAAGAGTGCATTCCAACAATTGAAACTGAATCACTAGAAACAGTATGCAACAGTGTAATGCAAGGTACATAAAAACATTAGGCAATGTCAACAGTTGATATTCGCAATATTATTTTCGTTCTGTATGCACATTTTATGCACGTATTTCAATTAATAACTTTTTAATGGTCATTGCAAAGCTTGTCCGAGGTTTGTCCGAGAAATGAAGAGTAATATATTAAGAGTGCATTCCAACAATTGAAACTGAATCACTAGAAACAGCTGAATGTCATGGTCATATACTGCGTTACTCCGCAGCTAGGGGAAGAGTTGTGAATACATTAGGGCCTGTCCACAGTAATGGGTACATTTCTGTTACATTTACGGTAATTTCCACTAATCTCTTAAATTCCAATCACTTTGTCTCTTGAATAAACCAGCCAATAATAATAAAATATCAAAGAAATATATCGATTTGTACTTTACAAGGTTTTGTACGCTTCAGAAAATTTGCCCTGTACAAATTTGCCACAGTACGTGGACAGTAACGGGACAGACAAGTTTGAAATACACTCGTCTGTTCCTTTACCACTGTGATATGGCAAATATGTACAGGCTTAGTTCATAAATATATAATAATGAACATTCAGAGCAGGATTTTAGCTGAAGTTATTTTGGAGGAAATTCAACATTCAATATTTAATATTTTGGTAGTGCAAGGTGGTCATAATTTCAAATGATTCAGTTGTGCCAAAAAGTATCCCTTTACTGTAGACAGACCCATTACGAAAATTACTTATTATTGCCATACATTGCGTTCTTCGCTTAGCAACCCTTTCTGTGCCGGGTAAAATGCCTCCCTATCGACTTTGTGTGTATTCCTGGTGACAAAATAGATAAATGGTACATAGAGAGTTAAGGCATTGCTTGAGGACCGCTGGGTATTGCATAATCATGACAAATGGGGCATCATGTTCATAACAAGCCTTTTTTCAGCTTTCTAACTAAACCAAATAAACACAGAATGTATGTTTCTCACACAAATACACACGCACATACACACACGTACACACACACAACATCTAGTCCGTACATACCCCCCCCCCCCCCCACACACACACACACAAACATATGAACATTTTATATACAACGAGCTGTCCCTCTGAGCCCATATTAAATCATCGATACATTATGGGGAAAGACAATAACATGGACTTGATTAATATTACTTCTGTAGTTCCGTATTCCTCTTTTATCGACCATTCGATGTAGTTCATGTAAATATTGCGTGCAAATCAAGTCATGCAATGGTGTTACACCATAAGAGATAAGGCATATATCTCACGAATGTTTTGACTATAACCCAATAATACGTTTTACGATGATGTGAATATGTAGCCTACGTGTACATTTTCTGCGTCATATGATATGGACTCGAGACTACATTTATGTTTGTTTAATTTCGCTCGTGTACTATCCATTTTACTAAGCAGAAATACCTGTATTCAACATACCAAGAGGCGCATGCTATGAAAACACAAGATTATTAATAACGTTGAAATGCTCCCCCGCTCTAAAAGAAACGCTATTCATACACTACGTCATGTCTCATACAACATTGTTTTCCAAAGGGCAAAAAATGCTAATGGAATTGACTCTGAGCAAAAGGAGAGAAAGAGAGAGAGAGAGAGAGAGAAAGAGAGAGAGAGAAAGAAAGACAAAAGGGGAAAGAAACGAAGAGAACGATACGGAGAAATAGAGAAGGTGGCGGATGGAAAAAAGTCGGTTTGTCATAACATCACGCGCGGAGGTTTAATGAAAACTGGGTGTTACAATGTTACATTAGATGGAGTTTTTGTTGTTCTATTTTAGCGGGGTAATAATATTGGACGTGTGGATTTGCGCTCTATCGCTATGACATAAGTATAACATCGCCTAGAGTCACGGCGTAGTGTTTAATTCACATCTCGTTTGCTACTCTGGATCGCAGCTAATGCGTGTGTTGGGGCTGGTGTGTCACGCAGCCCCATGATTGGATGTTGATACAATTTCTTATGAAGTTAGTTTACCGCTATTCACATTCATGCGAGAATGCGATCATGTACACGTGTGCGTGTGTGTGTTCATGTGTCTTTTGGGGTGGCAGTGACATACATCAATATGTAGGCCTGTATGTGCGTATTCAGTGTACGTGAGTGCAGAGAGGTGTAAGGAATGGAGTCAGCACGAAGTGTAATTTATTCCTACAGCAGTCGCGTGCATTGATATCACAATGGAATATTTGACGCGTTTGGCTCTTTGATCGAGGGAGATCTGCCGCCAAACAAGCATGACAAAATGTAGGATGCATTTTGAGGAATATATATTCTGTATGCACAGAAGATTTCAGAACCACTTCATGAACTGAAGTGCATGTGCAGTAGTATTACATCTTATAAAGATACGATTCTGTGAATTTCAGATTATATTGTTGCTTCGTTTTTGTGATAAAAGGAGAATACTGTAGAAAACATGCCAGAGAAATGCCTCCATATCGCACATTTCCGAATCATATTTCCTTAAAAATATCTTGTAAATCGTTTATTGAGTGTTTAATCTTTCATGGAAACAATCTCAATTTCGTGTGCGGAGGTGTCCGGAAAAGTTACGGACCAAATTCTTTCTACAATTTTTTTTTTCAAGATTTCCCTTCGCTCACCCCAAAACTAATTCACAGTGTGTGTAAATAGATCAGCTACGAGCTCCCAGCGAAGGCTGAACGGTTGACATACTTCTCAAAACAGATTGTCTTTTATCATTCAGAGGAAGGCACTACCTAATTAGAAATACAGCTAATTGTTTAAAACACCTGAATGTCTTGAATTGTTATGAGGCGGCGGACCTCATAGATCAAAGGAAGTCTATCCATGATAGGTCCATGGAGAGTGTATGCGTGTGTATGTGTGTGTGTGTGTGTGTGTGTGTGTGTGTGTGTGTGTGTGTGTGTGTGTGTGTTCTCATGTGTGTTTGGGCATCCCTAGTATCACTTTGAAATACGTTGATATGACTGTCCAGTGTACGTGTGTATATTTAGGTGTGTGTGTGTGTATGTGTGTGCGTTTATTCGTGTGTTTGTTGATATGTCAGTTGGGTTGCAGTGAGGTTGTGTATGTGTAAAAATTGCGCATATGTGTGTGTGTGTGTTTATGTATGTGTGTGTGTGTGTGTGTGTGTGAATGTGTGTGTATGGAATCCCGTTTGCATGTTTTAAATGTAAATTTGTTTATCAGTATGCATATCAGGTGTGTGTACTTCTCAGCGTAGACATAGTGCGCGTGTGTATGGGAAGGGGGTCGTAAGTGCATAATACAAAGAAGGAAAATGAATTTTCTTCTTCGATATCCCAGATCGTCAGTTCTCAAGTAAACAAAATACTGGTGATGGTAAATTATTTTATGTGGAATCCATACCACCTAGTAACATGTTCTTTCACGTGTACGTTACTTTATAATGGAGTTCGCTGGACAACATTTTACATGTATATTCAAACAGTTAGGTCGCTTTCAGCATGTCAATACATTGATTCGAAACCGAGGTCAAATTGAGAGACATTAAACACGTTATGGATGCCAAATTGAACCGTTTGAGGTATAAAGGTAACACACTCATAGTCTAAAATGGCACAATCATATTCTATCAAATGTGCTTGACATAATGTAATATCAACTCTTGTAAAAAAAATCTAAATAGTGCTTTCATTACATGATGTGAAGTTGTTGATGTTATTGTTGATTTTACCGTGTTATGTCTTGGCCATTGAATTTGTTTTTAAAAAATGGTGATAAGCTTCGTATTGATCCATCTTAGTTGTTGTTATTTTTTGTGATGCATTTTTTTTCATCCGTCAGGGACCTCAGTGACAACAGTTTGATAGCTTAAGAGGCTACTCTGCTTTAATAAAACTGGAAATGAATTAAAGCACACCCATTCCTTCGTAAAAAGTTCCCAGAACCTGGTCGATACCATCAGTGATCCTTCCGGGGTAATTCGCCACGAGGGCTGGGCATCACTCGACCGCTTTCAAGCTGTGTGTTTTTTGCCCACCTAGGCCATCCTAGTCATGTTTCTGTGTCAATTAGGACACCGTTGATAAATGATGACCGCGATGCGTGTGTTATGTATGTATGTGGGGCGGGGAGGAAAGAGGAAGGAAAATCCCCCCCCCCCCCTCCCACCCCTCTTGTAACGTTGACTCCACAAGGTAAACTTGACATGGACTAGTGGAAGGGAAAATAGGGAGAAAAAGTGGGGCGAACGGAGGGGGGGGGGGGGGGGCAGGGGGTTGAGGGAAATAATATCTCCCGCTTTCTTAGCGTTGACTCCAAAGGGTAAACTTGACATGAACAGTAAAAATGGGGTGAGGGAGACACATGCCCCCCCCCCCTCCCTTAGAGTTTAGTCTACAGAGTAAACTTGACATGGATAGTGAAAAGAGTGAGGATGACAAATGTCCCCTCCCTTCCAAAGCGTTGTCTCCACAGGGTAAATTTGACATTAAATAGTGAAAGGGAGGGGGGGGGGGGGGTGAAGGGAAAATGCCACTCCTCCCCTTCCAAAGCGTTGACTCCACAGGGTAAATTTGACATTAAATAGTGAAAGGGAGGGGGGGGGGGGTTTGAAGGAAAAATGCCACTCCTTCCCTTTCAAAGACTCCACAGGGTAAACTTGACGGTAAAAAGGAAGGGGGGGGGGTGGTGAAGGAAAAATGGCACCCCTACCTTCCAAAGACTTCACATGGTAAACTTGACATTAAAATAGTAAAAGGGAGGGAGGGGTGAAGGACAAATGCCACCCCTCCCCTTCCAAAGCATTGACTCCACAGGGTAAACTTGACATGGAATAGTTGAAGGCTAAGAGCAATTTCTGGTCCTGCATTTTAGAAAAAAACAGAGCGCCGACCGACCCTGACTGGCTGAGAAAGAGATCGACATGAGATCGATCCGTCTTAGCAGGACTGTGGTGTAGTCGCATGGGTGTAAGGACGGGAGAAGGTTGACTGGGTGAGGGGCGAGCGGAAGGGAGAGGGAGAGGTGAGGGGATTAGTAAGTCAGTGAATCCTATCGCATCGCCTCTATCCATATGGGTGCATATTATAGTAAGCCAGTGATGTCATCTTGTCATTCATCCTGCTAGAGACCCGCAGGGGGTTGGGTGAGTGAACGGAAGAGTGAGGTGGGGAGGAGTGAGGAAGGGTGAGGGGATGTGGTGTAGAGGGAGAGGGAAAGAACAGCAGAAAGAGAGACAGAGATAAAGAGGAAGGCACAGATAAGCAGAAAGTAATAAGACATCTGGGGAGAGATGGGAAAATAAAAGAGAAATAATAGAAGAGGGAGAAAAAGACGGAGAAAGAGAATGAGAGAGGGGAGAGAGAGAGAGAGAGAGAGAGAGAGATGGCGAGATGAAAGAGAATAATACAATATTGAGAAAGGGGAGAAAGAAAGTGAGCGGGGATGAAGTTACGACAAAATAGACAAAGAGAGAGAGAGAGAGAGAGAGAGAGAGAGAGAGCAAGACAAATGGAGAGAGATGAAGGGATATGAAAGAGAAAGAATATGATAAGGATAGAGAGGATGGGGAAAGAGAGAGAGAGGGGGGGGGGGGAATAGAGTGGTAGGGAGGGAGAGAGAAAGCGAGAGGCTTACTGAAAAGGGATCATGGTTGACTGGGAGTTAGGTCAGGAGGAGTGAAATACCCGCTGGAACACTGGACAAGTTGCCTCGCCTAAATGAGGAAAATGGTGCACAGCTAGGGGCCAAACACAAAAAGAAAGAAGTAAAAAAAAGAGGCCAAAAACCGCTAAGAGGCCTTTCCCCCGTTCGTTATGAATTGGAAAGAGGCGATTCACCTTGCCGGATTAATCTAGTATCATTCTGTTTCCGAGATCAGGCAAGCTGTGCGCAGTGTGCGGGAGGTACGGGCGTGTGGTGTAGGTGCGTGTACATCAGAGGGTGGTATGTTTTTGGCTTTGTCCGGGTTGCGAGTGTGAACTGACCACCACGTGTGATGGGCTATCAGTCGTAGATAGCGGTGGTTGCAATGATCCTGCGTTGATCGAAATGGGGGTTTGGGGGCTGGGGCGAATAGTGGAGAAAGAGATAGAGAAAGAGAGAGAGAGAGAGGGGGGGGGGGGTTGGGGTTGGGGGCGCGGGAGGGCTAAGGACATGGTGAAATTAATTAATGAACATACCCCCTCCCCCCCCCCCCCTCCCAAGAAGCAGATGCAAACTGATCCGCACTTTGCACTTTATATTCGTTTAGAGTGAGAACAACGAAGAGGGTCCCCAGAGTGCGTATGTATGTATGTATGTGTGTGTGTATATATGGACTTACAATTATTGTGGGGGTCCGTGGACAATGTCAACACCTCAGAGAGAGAGAGAGAGAGAGAGAGAGAAAGAGAGAGAGTGAGTGAGAGTAAAGACCAAAGCAGTTGGAGTATTGACAACAGGGGGAACAAAATAATACCTCCTTGTGCAACCGTGTGTTTGTGTGTTATAAAAACACTTTCTATGCGAAAAAAACGATAAAAGAAATCATATAAAGATGAATATAAGAGAAAAATAGGAAAAGGATAGATAAAACAGAGACAGAAGGATAGAAAGAGAGAAATGAAAATAAAGGAAGAAAGAGAAGGAAAGTAAGTAATGAGAGACATATATTTTCCTATATCGTGTACATGTATTTATAATGTATAGGAATATTAAGGAGAAAGGGAGGGAAAAAGAGAAATAGAGGGGTGTTGGGGGGAAGGGGGTAGATTTTTGAAGGGGTCGAGGAGGGAGGATTCCCTAATCTTTGCGGATCTCCTGTCGATGCACGCCCCACGGCCGTGTATAAGGCGAATCAAGAATTCTCGGCTATGAAAATAATGGAAGTGGGTCATGTGATTGAATACTCAGCACGCCACATGATTGGTCAGACCGGTGTCACGTGATGGTTTATTCGACCAGGCGCCACGGGAGAAGAGGGAGATTTTAGCTATCCTGTTGAGTGATTCGGAAGCATTCGGGGAGATGGGTTTATTTATCCATAAACTTTATAAGCGAGGAACATAAAACTCGGCGGGTTTTTTTCGTTTCCGACACGCGCATTCTTAGAATGAAACATGCATTATTGATGATGCACATGGAAAGTGTTTTTAACATGCTTCAACAATTTAACGACAACATAGTCTCCCATAGCCATCCTTTAAGGTAAGTTCACATAGACGCGATTTGCCGCTGTTGGTCGCCGCCGGCACTTTGACGCGAGTGATTTACCGCCGCGGCAAAGTCTGAAAAATCCTCCACGTAGCAAAATATGAATTTTTCTCACCAGAAGAGGTGAGAAAAGATGTGAAAGGCTTAAATGGAATCTACTGTACTGGGAAGACACAAAAAAAGTGATCTTGAACAATCTTCTTGCCAATGGTCTTAAATTCATTTATTGTCCATTTTAGAAACTTGGTGAAAGTTATTTGCCCTCAAATGATCGACATTTGGAGTAACAAGTGATTAAATCCCAAAATCATCAAATTTTTAGGCCGAATATTTTGAGGATCACCTCTTTGAAGGCGTTTTGTCTTTCCCGTATAAGGCCTACAGTATATTCCCTAGCATAATGACAACTGGTAAGCGGCTTGCCATCTCCGTGTAAACTTACCATTATGAGGGGGGAAGTACAACTGAACATGAAGTGACATTATACATTTTTAACCTTTCATCTGCCAGGCAAAGTACTGCTACATGGGAGTTGTGTGCAATGCAATGCAAAGCAATGAACTAATCCATGTTTCATTATTCATTTTATCTATTTATTTTTTATCATTTTTGACTGATCATACCAGTCATACCAGTTCATAAATATCCTTTTATATATTATCTCTAAATATTGGTATATTTCCAAACACTATTTCATGTATTTTCATTAACTGTTTTTATTTGTGCATGTTGTAGATATTGTCAATTTTCGGGGAATTCAGCTGAGGCTGCGAGATGATGAAATTAAAAAATGAATTGAACGGAACTGAATTGTGTGTGTTATTTGTGCAATAATGGCTCCTAAATGGTTAAAGAATATCAACATGCAGATCATGTGTACATGTTACCTTTAATTTCAATTATTAGGCAGTGTATTCTTTCAAATGTATGACCTAGGATGTTCAACTGTGTAATCTAGAACATGATCCGGAACCCTCTTACAATCAGCTTAAGATTGGACACGAACCGTTCGATTCATTTCCTTGAAATCATACGAAGTGGGAGTGGGAAGCAACCTTTTCTTAAAAAAGGGGGGATGCTAGCTCTTAGTTAAATCCTCTTGTGCTAAATAAAATGCTGATCTGGAGGATTTACATGTATTTAATGTGCGAGTATGTAGCGATGTCTGATAAAGACTTAATCTCCTGTCTTGTCTGGAAAACTGTGACACGAGTTGCGAGTTGCGGAAAGCTATAGAAAATAGAAGGAGAAAGGTAAAAGGAGGATGAGAAGGAGAGAAGATGGGAGGGAGAGCACAGACAGGATAAGTCAGCAATAAACATGATGAAGGGGATCAGAAAGAAAAGAGAAGATAAGGTGGACAGACGAGGGAAGAAGCAGGAGAGAAGATGGAAGGGAAAGAGAAAGAAAAAAGGGAGAGAAACCTTCAGAATAAGTCAGCAAGAAATATGATAAGTTGGCTGTGTAATGTGGATGTGGATAAAGTGTGTGTGAATTGCAAATGTAAGAGAGAGAGAGAGAGAGAGTAGAATTCATAGCAGGTTTATGCTATATACATAGGGGCTCGATCAAATATATTTTTCTTGCTCTTAGATGCAGACCTTCGCTATTTAACAGGCGCAAAAAACAAAACCGTAGGGAGACTGGGAGGTCGAGAGAGAAAGAAGGAGAGGGGGTGAGGAAGAAGGAGAGAGGGGGAATGGAGAGGATGAAAGAGAAGTTGAGAGAGAGAGAGAGAGAGAGAGAGAGAGAGAGAGGGAGACATAGAAGGAGGAAGAGGGAGGATGAAGGAGGATGTGAGATAGGGAGATAGAGAAGGGGCGGAGAGGTGAAATAAAGGGTCGGGAAGAGAGGAAGAAAAGGAGGCGCGGTAAAAGCGTTGGGTATTTCATTCCTCTCAAAATTGCTTTGGCCTTTTTCCTGTCCGGCAGAAGGAGGCCAGAAAACGCCAATTTGTCGACGCCATAAATCGTGGTAAAGACTGCCCCTCTCCACGCAAGTCGATATTGCGGAATGAAATGCGAGAGAGCGGCACGGAAGTGCGACTATTCAAAAGCACGAGGCATTACCGAAAATACCTTTTTGTTCGTTTCCACGGTCCCGTCTTGACTGTTGCGCCTGTTCGCCAGTTGGGCACGCTCTGCGTCACTGCAATCATGTGATGCAAGAGAGCAGTTCACATGATATATTGTGCCTTAAAGTAAAGTGTTGCAGTCCTGCATAACGATTATGGGGAACAGTTTTGTTGCTCTGCGGAATCATCGGCAATAATTGCGAGCTTTGGCGATGGGTGAAAATAAAGTGAAGCTATTTCTATTCAGATAATGAAATTATTATGTACCGAGAGTGGAACAAGCAGCTGAAATATAACTCCTCATTCCGATCCACCCCTCCGACACACACACACACACACACACACACACACTTAAAGATACACATATACAGACACACACTGGCTGCAATTCGAACTTTGCCCCTTCAATTCAAAGGTGAATCCACCTTTTTATGAACTGTGTTTACGTTTTAAGCTTAGTAAAGCAACGACTGGAATACAAAAAAAATAATCAAATTTGTATCAGCAAATCTCGGTGATGAGGGTAAAATAGTTATTGTAATGACCAGTTGATAAGAATAAATGATACATAGCAGGCTCCGTGACTGCCTTTTTCCCTTTACACACAAAAAAATGATAAGGATAATATCTATATACGTTGACCCACGATAAGGCTTGCTTTGGGATTGTTTTGCAGTATTGAACGGCGCGCTGAACGCTAAACTTGGCGCCATTTACGTGCATCCACACGCGGCTTGCTTTGGAGATTTCTTTGCAGTATCGGACAACGCGCTGAACGCCAAACTCGGCGCCATTTGTGAGCGGGTCCCGGGAAAGGGAGAGTGGGGGAGGGAACAGAGGGGAAATAGCAGGGACATGGCGACTGTGAGACGGCTGCTGGAACATCTGGGAATATGGGCTGGAGTTGAATTCAATTTCTACGGCGGTGACTTTCGCTTCGCGGCGGGATAGCAGAAAGGAGGGAGTGAGTGAGTGAGTGAGGGATGGATGGGTGGGTGGAGGTGGAATGGGTGAAATGATGGAGCGATGGATGGGGGGATAGAGGAAGAAAACACGAAGGGATCGTGTAGGAAATTGAACGTGAGAGAGAAATAGATAATGATGTGAAGAGTGATAAACAGTAAAACGAGAGGAAGGAAAAGAAAAGAAATACATGAAATAAAACCCAAACAAAGATATCGGAAAAGAAATAATGACAGAAAACACATTATGGAGAGAACATAGCAGATGTATTGAGGTATAGACAGGTATAAAAATTCAAACAAATCAATAAAAACGCTCAACATTTCGGTCATAGACCTTCATTTGTATTTTCATCTATATTTTCAGTGCAATCGTAACCTCCTATATTCTTCTTAGATTTATATATATATATATATATATATATACTTAATTAAAAATACAAAAAAGATAAATTGAGTAAGCACGAATCCAGAAATTATAAACCATTATAATCACGCGGACCTAGTATAAATTCAAACCTGATCTAAATAATTGTCCTGCCCAAAATAACAGCACAACAATGGCCACAATTGTTACAATAGCAAAATTCGATTACAGGGTTGACATTTAGCCAAAAATAGGGCATGCATCGGGAACGCGGAACAAATTGAATTACATCAAAGAGGGATTTTGAAATTGAGCTAAACAGGCATTCTGAAGAAAGAAAGCTAAAAGGGTTCGAAGCAGTGTCTCCAACTTCTGCAAGAAACGATTAGAGTTGAGGAAGCTGAAATCAATTATCAGGACACGACAACAACAGAATGAAGGCAAGGGCGGCAAAACCGAGGAGGGGTAGTATCCACCTCCCTCCCCCCCCCCCCCCACACACACACTCTTGCTATCAAAAACTGCGTTTTCAAGAAGTTAAACTTAGTTCCCACACTTCGAGCGGTAAATATTCCCCTCTTACTGCTTTGAAAAGTGTGTCTCCTCTCGCAATATCTAAATTAAGGCCAAACAGTCTTCCTCAGATGTGAATGCTCCCTTTAACATGCAAAATTGCAATACCAGTAGTGATGTTTTACAAAAATGAGCGAGCACGAGATTATGTGTGTGTGAGTATATATATAAATGCGTGTGTGTGTGTGTGTTTGTGTGTGTGAGTATGGATAAAGCACATAGGCATAATCAATGTTTATATTTATTAACATCGGGTCGCTCGTACCACTCATTCAATAAATGGAACATAGAGCGAGAGATGAAGCGAAAGAGAGAGAGAGAGAGAGAGGGGGGGGGGGGGAGAGAAGAGAAGAGAAGAGGGGGGGGGGTGAGAGAGCGAAGCCGTGTTGAATTCAAAGTGCATTCCACTCATTGAAACTAAATCGCTGGGGACGCGGTTGTGTATCCTATGACGTGTTACTAGGCAGACATGGGCACATCTACCACTAATTTGTATACATTATGAAATCGGTCTATTGATTGCCTGTAATGCATGTGATGTGATGCAAAGCCATGAAAGACCGTTATCATTTCTTACATTCGCCCCATGTATTATGTATGAACTAGATCATTAAGAAACATGATACGTTTCTGATAAGCAGGGTTTAATGACCTATCGCGGGCATTCAACCTCCACTGTACATGCTTTATCACTTGAGTAGTCTTATACATGTATTAATACATAATACACGCGGGACCCTATCATCAGTATATTATCATGGTTGATTGATATGCAATATAATCGGGATAATCGGAAAACTGTTTATTAAAATATGACTGGAATCTATTAAAGATGGTAAAAACTATGTACTTACTTGACGCATAGGAGAATACAGAGAATAGTGTAAATGTTATGCATGTGGGCTTATGAGCACACCTCTAAAATATATTTTACAACAAAACAATTCACAACATGACACATTGAAACATATATCTGGTTCAGGTACTTAAGCACTCAGTTATTATTCTTAAAAATCAACATGATACTCAAGCATTCAAGGTGTTACTACAAGTTGGCATGATCAGCATTTTACAGTTAAAATAACTCTCACTTTATCGTATTGAATGTAAGCATCATGACATCAACTGTATGACTTAATGAAGGTTCAATCTATCTTTCGAGATCATTATGTAGAGACATCAAAGCCAATTCACTTTGTTTGACGGCAGGGCGTAGATACGGGAGGGGGGTCGGGGGTAGGGGGCACGTGCCCCCCACAAATTCCAGGTGCCCCCCCCCCCCCACATGATTCCCATAGAGCAGCATTTCATCTGGAACTCATTATTTTGGTGCCCCTTCAAAATTTCAAGACCCCCCAGTCCCCCCCCCCCCCCCGCTGAAAAAATCCTAGCTACGCCGCTGTGTGACGGAGGTGTTAAGCCATGGGAGGTAGATTTAATTCACACTTTATGCGTCAAGCACGTTCTTTACATCTTAACCCTTTCAATTCCAAGCCTTTGAATCCACATTGACTTGCTACACGTTTCTATGCCAATAGTAATGAGAGCGTAAAACGATCACTTATTGTTATTCCGTACAAACGATTGTACAATGTTTAACGAAATTAGTGCATACGATGTGAAAAAAACAAAACATTTTGAATATTGTGTTTAAGGAAACTATTGAATGTTAGTCACTTGTTAGTCATGCAGTACAAATTCTGGCATATGATATACATCAGGGCAAAGTGCAAACTTTGGACAGCATTCAGAGGCTATCGTAAAAAGAACGATTTCAATTAATTTTATAAATTCTGCGCATGCATTATTGGGTTCTTTGTGCGTCTTAGTGTGTGTTTCATTATAGTTCATGTGTGTTTGATTTTAGGTCTGGATGTGTATGCATGCATGCATATTGATTAAGGTATGTATGTGTGTACGTTTGACTGTATGTATGTATGTATGTATGTGTGTGTATGCGTGTGTATTGTGTTGTGTGTGTGTGTGTTCGTTCGTCCGTGCGTGTATCCCCACTGGGTATCAACCGATTGGAGAATATCTGTTAATAAGACGGCGTTGACATACACCTGTTGAGAGGTTGGTTTGGTTAGATGGAAAGAGATGAGTACATTTCTCTGGAACAACTTATTGCGTGACTCCGCTGAGGATTTGCAACGAGAATCTTTAATGAAAGATTGATGTTTTTTCAAACCCTTCCCTAAAACCTACACCGCAGCGACATAAACCATTACGCGTACAGAAGACAGTATACATTATATTGTATAATGATTGCTTGAAATATATTGTCTAATTTCGAAATAAACAGACCCCCCCCCCCCCCGAGATATATCAAGATCTATACATTAACGTTTCAAATAGGCAATGAGAAAAGTAGAAAAAGCAGATACGAGAGAAATATAGAGAGAGGATGTGAAGAGAAAGAAAAAGAGCTTCAAGGATTTAAGAACATGAACATTTTGCCTTTAGAATTGCGGAATATGATCATGTAAACAGAAAAAAACGTGCAGCAGATTTTGAAGCGAAGAGTGGTGAAGGTCATGAAATAACGCATCTCTCCATTTATTAGATAAAGAAACGAGAGCAGAATACGAGCATCATATTCAAAATCACAACTAACAAGAAGTATCTATAACGGGGAAGAAAATCACGACAAGAAATACATCGTGGCAACTATATATCTCGACAGAAAAATGTGGGTGTGGATGATTTATTGGGAAGGACAGCTTGCGGTAGGAGAGAGAGACAGGACATCATACATAATTCGTCTTTAGAATCACGCTCTTCATGGTCAAAAACATACACCCGTATATCACGTGACGATATAATGGAGGGAGGGAACGGCAAACTACTTTAACGTTTGAATGTATACACACACACACATATTTAAATATATATATATATATATATATATGGATAGAAAGGGGGTGGAGAAGACAGAGAGAGAGAGAGAGAGAGGGAAAGAGAGAGAGAAAGAGAGAGAGGGGGGGGGGAGGGGGGGAGAAAGAGATATAAAGAAAGAACGAAAGACAGAGAGAAACAAGAAAGAAGAAAGAGGGCGATGGATACAGACATATTAATGAGACAATGGGGATGGGATAGGGAAAGTGAAGGAGAGAGGAGGAGATATAGAAAGAGAGAATATAGAGAGACAAGCGAGAAAATGTGGAATGTGAGAGAGATGCTTGAAGGGAAAAACCCTTGGGGAGGAATGCGCTTTCTTCTTGAATAATAATGGTAATAATCATAAGCCTTATCTTGAAATATAGGGGTTGTGCAAACACACAAGGGGGGGGGGCTAAATGTTCATTTTATCACTCTCTCAATATTGTTTCTCTCTCATTCTGCACTCATCTCTCTCTCTCTCTCTCTCTCTTTCTCTTTCTCTCACTCAGTCTATATTTCTTCCCCTCTTTCTTCTTCTTCTTTTTTTTTCTCTCTGTCTTCTTTTCTTTCTCATGAAAACGCATACACGAGTTGTGATACTGTAAACAGTGCCCCCTTTGTACAATGTTATATAAAATCTTCACGGTGCTTTTACGCTATTCACAGCAATTTGTATAATTCATTCGTATCAATGTTGAAAATCAATTGTGCTAACTGTTGTTATTAATGAGGAGAGAGCTAGGCCAGGGAATATGGGTGCCTGGAGCGGTAACGTGAGCAGCATGAACAAGTCTGAACTCTAATTTTCTACATTCATGTACGAGGGATCAGAAATCAAAGCCGGCAGAAGTATGCCGCCATAACGCCTCGAATTGAGGTAATTGAAAGTAATACTAGCGCGCACACCGATCAGGCCTGTTTTGGCTGCTTCGATCATTCCATAGTCAACTCGGGGGCCAGCTTAAGTTGCCATTTATACGCTCAGCCATCATGAATATTTGATGAATTAAATATCATCGCTCATAAACTGGGGCAGAGCAACGATTTAATCTTTGCCTAGATCTATACATGGCCGTCCATTGATTGAGGTGTCGCCTCCCCGATCATATCTGCATTACGATAGTATCGCGAACTGTGATTTCGGCGGTAATCTTAGATTAAGTGAGCTAGAAGTGCGCGCTGTGCATAGAATAAGTAATAGGATGGTTAACGCTAGCATGCGGACTGTGTGTACAGCAATCTACGCAGTATGGTGCGGCGCTGGTGGCGAGCATAGAATACCAGGGAGGAGGAGAAGGAGAAAAAAAAATCATTCGGCGGGAGAATTAGAATATAAGCTCGCGGCAGGATTGGGCTTGTGTTATCACACTGCGGCCATTTTATGGTATAAAATTCGTCACCTGAGGTAATTTCGATGTTATTAATATGATACGATTCCGTAGCTGGCGCATAGAGTACATTCATGTGGGAGCGAGTCTCGTCGATTTAATGGAACCCAGCGATGGTATGCTATTGCATTTAAATGAAAAAACAACGCGCAGTGCCCGGCATCCGATGACTTTGCAGGGAGATGTATGGTTCTATATGAGACGTCTGTATGAATGTGGGAGAATTTTCTGGGTTAATTTGTAAGCGAGAGGGGAAATGGGTCGGCGCAGGCACGGGGAGAGATAGCATGCCCCTAAGGCTTGAGAAAGGTCATTTCATATTTAAATTCATACAAGCAATAACTCAATCAGGGATACGATTCTTGTGCGGGGTTGGAGATCGCGAGGGAGAGAGAGGATGGTTAGGGGGGTGAATGGGGGAAGGAGGGACGGGACGGGCGGGTGGGCGCAAGAGAGGAAAGGAAGGAAGGAAGGAGGGAGGGAGGGGGTGTCGTAATTTAAATAGGCTAAGCCGTAGAAGAGTGAGATTAGATTATGAGTATGACCCATTCATCTCTAGTGAAAAGTTGCTTCCTTGAGAGGAAGGTCAACTGATTATGTGAGATTGGTGTGTGTATGTGTGTGTGTGTGTGTGTGTGTGTGTGTATGTGTATGTATGTGTGTGCGTGTGTGTGCGTGTGTGTGTGTTGCTTGTACATACTGTAACGTGTACGGGCCTAGATGTATGTTCGGTACACAATGAACGTGTATGTGTGTTAAGCGTGTAATGTGTGTTTATATAAGATATATGTAAATATAAACATTATATGTGTATTTTTTTATGAGACGTATATAACAGAGAGGAAGGGGGAAGCTGATATGAATCTGCATCCTCTCACCCTATTACTTAATCATCACACGCATTTCCACTTGCATCAAAACACCCCATCCGAATTTTACTCTATAGTTATTAACCTCGTCAGTTCAATACTGCTCTATATAAGAATCACGTGCGTAGTTGGTTACAGAAAGGTGACAGTAGCAGTATTCAAAGAGTTAATGCAATTATATTACCTTACATGTAACATTGAGACATTTTTGAATTGGAAATATACACCATTTCCTTCGGGAAATATGGAACATGGTAAAGAAGGAGTTCAAACAATCGGCATTTTAATTTAACTTTATTGGTCACGTGGCAGTTAGGACGCACTCACTGAAGTACGAAATGCAACGAAAGGCGAATGAATTAGTGAGTCCCTTCGTGAGAGTTTTTTGCTCAACCATGGATGCTGGCAAGCAGCTGATGGCGCCATTGCAGAATCTTGTAACAGCTTCTGGCCAGATTGTGTGGAAAGGGGACAACTCGCTCTATCGATAGCTGAAAGTTACGACTTTGAGCTACTGCTAGCAAATTATGGATTGTGGCCACCGGTGTAGTTTAATGCAGTCATAAGGGTAAGGTAGATGTCCTTGTATTTATAAATGCCCACGTCACTCAATCTTATAGAAAGTTCTTGAACAGTGTCATCGTGGATATTGATATTATATACTTTTTGCAAACTTAACTATTTCCCGTGACGTCACTTTACATGAAATATCGAAAAGAAGAATGTACCAATGGTTTTTATGGTTTTATCTCCACTTCCGTACATTTGGGACCTTTCCTCTTAAGATGTGTTATGAACATTGAATAAAATGCCTGATGGCATCTTTTTCTCCAATAATGTACTCACAATGTACATCTACATTGAAACATGCTGAAAGGAAGTGACTGTTACATATCTTTTTAAAACTGCTTAATTGGCTTGAATTATCAATTACATTGTTTTACGTCATGAGAATTACCGCCAATCCTATTCAATAGATCATTGATAACATTACTCGTGAAGTTATTTCTGTAAAGTTTACTCGTTCTTTGAAAATATTGATGGAGTTGAAAGGCCTGAATCATGGGCAATGTTTCAAGAAAATTATTTTAAAAAATGTGACATAACGTAATTCCTAAATGACACGAAACCCCACATGTTTATACATGCCAATATCACCCTTGATGTCCTCAGTATCACGAGCACGTATATTTGTGTAATAATACACTGGGCTTTTCATTGCTTGGTGCCCAGACGGTGAGGCGGTCAGGGTTATCTACGGAAGATGTAGAAGTACTACAGTAATATGTATCTAACTCTCTCATTACCATTGACATGAATATGTGTCGTAAATCAATGGGGTTTTCATGGCCTGGTAATGAAAGGTAATGAAAGGGATAATGGAACGCAGTCGTTCGTGTCTGTATAATGTCCGCATACCCTAACAAAGTATTTAACGACCTTAACACATAACTTAGTAGTATATTACGGAAATATACTTTTATCGAGACGAATCGCGCGCTTGTAAGTTTAAGTTACGCGTGAAATCTACATAATTTGGTGTACACGGCCGGATGTCGTAGGTATGCGTGAAGTACTCTCTGAAATGAGGTGAGCCGAAGATTTAGGCGGATAGACGGCGGTTTAGCATGATTGACGGGTATGAACGGCAAACGAATTAATGGATGAAAGGCCGGGTGACGGAGAGTTCTTGAGATGTGGAGAGGGAGGGAAGGGAAGAAGGTGTGCACGCAAGCAGACAGGAATTGAAGAAGTGAATGAGGGTTTTGGGGGTGGGGATTGTAGGAAGAGAGAAAGAAAAAATGAAAGAAATAGAGGGAATCAGAGATGTATGCATGCGCATAGGAACGTCAGAGATGGGAAAGAGGAGGGGACAGAGGCAAATAGAGAAAATGAGAGAGAGAGAGAGAGAGAGAATTTATGTGTGTGTAGAAGTTTAGAGAAATACTAAAGAAATGAGAGAGAGAGAGAGATGCTATGTGTTTGTGCGTGTGTGTGTGTGTAAAAGGTGAGTTACGAAAGAAGCGAGAGAGAGAGAGAGGCGGGGAGGGGGGGGGGAGGAAAGATAAAGAGGGGGAAGGGAAAAAGACGACGAGTTTCACATTGCGAACAGGAGCAGATACGGCTCCATATGGCTAGCAATGAAAAGAAGGGGGGTGAGGTCAAGAAACAAACTCAAGTAAAAGGAGATAAGAGGGGAGGGGTAGAAACAGATAGAGAGAGTGGCGACAAACGAACACGAAAAAAAAGGAGTCCATTCTTTAATTAGTGAGTTGGACCAGCTTTCCCTCTTGATCAAAGCCAGGGTTACCTCATGTCACCTCTCCAATCATCCTCACCCTTCACTCCACCCATACCCTTACCCCACCACCACCATCACCACCACCAGTATCACCCCCTCTTTCCTCATCTCCCAAGGAAGCTGAACATCGGCAGCTTTTGATTGATGTTCGGAGGTGGCTGGTGATTTGAGTGGAATGAGAGAGAGAGGCAGGCGCATGAAAAGCGCGCCAAAGTCACGATCAAGCATCCAGCAGTACACAGGGATTTGTGCCAGGCGCGCTGGGGACGTCATCCCTCCAAAGCCCCCCCCCCCCCCCCCCGCGCGTAGAGAAACGGAAGAACATTGGAATAACACCATACCACAACCTATTCTTGACGGGATATCTCTCGGTAAAGCTCCATCATAATAATAGGTTGAAGCAAAAGAGATAGGGGCCTTAGCAGGGGGAAGGTGTGTGTGGGAGTAATACAATGTGTGAAGGATATAGGAAGAATGTATAGATGCTATGCATATCGCAATGAAGTACATAGCTCCATATGTAATATAATAACAAACATGATAACAGTAACATTCATGAGGAAAACAACACCAGGAACAGACCTAACTTCCAGTGCGTGACTGCAGGAGATTCCGTGTGTATTCTGCTAAATTACACTTTAAAAAACAGCAATATAGGTATTCATGACGGAACATAAATAGATAGATGTTTTCTTAATCTAATTCATTCCACTTTTTTCAGAACAGTACCTCACGTTCGAAACTATTCTTCAGATAGTCCGTGTGTTAGACTCAAAGTTTACAAGATTTGTGATAACAGTGGGTGTAGTGGTTGTGAACTGTGACTGACCATCTTGAGGTGCCAGGTTTAAGCCCACCCATGGCATTTGTGTCCTTTGCAAGATGCCTTATCTATATTGCTGCTCTCTAACCAGGAGCGTATGGGTACCTGGTAGGAGGTTGACGATTATAATGAATGATCTTGACCCAGCGCCGATACCGTGCAGCTGGCAAGGAGTACTCCCCAAGGAGTGGAGATCGAGACTGCAAAATGGGAAAGACCCTCTAAATCATATTAACAAAATGTACACAGATCAACGATAACCCTTGCCCAGAAGTGATTGTAAATGATGCAAATACAAAAAGAAAAAAGTTTGTATCTTGGAAGCCTGTAGAATGATCGTCTAAGATATATCACAAAATCTGTCGTCAAAAGTAATGTCATTCCCGCTATATCTATACTTAACATGTTTAGTGCCAAAAAGGCTGCTTTGTGTAATTTTGCGTGTATTCATGGTGCAGAAGCGCAAGCCAGAATGACGTATAAGGAGTTAATCGTTATAATGCGCACTATCCCATTGCCCACCTGGTCTAACCCCTCCCCTCCTAAGAAAACCGCAGTCGACAATCTACGGTAGATTGCGTGCTTCGGATGTACACTGCAAATGCGTGCCAGAGGATTTGCGGAGACCCCACCCCCTTTTTTTCTTGCATAAGTAAATCATTAGGACAATTTTTGACTAAAACTCCTTTCGACAAGTGGGAATGAGGGGGGGGGGGGGGCGCTAAGGAATACATGGAAGAGGGAGAGAGGGTGAGAGAGGTGGAGAAGGTGGTAGATATTTTACACACAAACACACCCGTATATGTGTAGGCTTACATACGGAGGTGGGGGAAAGATAGATAGTAAAACATGGAAAGGAAGATACATATAATTGGATATTTAAATGGACAATATTACGAGATGGAAACGAATGGAATATGAAGAACGGAGGAAAGAGAAGAGGAAGGGATAGGGAGAGGGGGCGGGAAGTAAAACAAAAACTAAGGAAGTGGCGAATGATAGGAAATACATGTATGGAGATGGAAAGAAAAGAAGAAAGAAACATGAATAGGGAAGAGAGAGAGAGAGAGAGAGAGAGAGAGAGAGAGACAAAAGGGGAGGGCGTGATGCTATGGCGCTCCTACTTCCAGCGTTTGTTTCTGATGATAGAGAAAGTATGAAAGAGAGAAGGAGCCAAACAAAAGTAAAGTAGGAGGAGAAGTTGGAGGAGAGAGGTGGAGAAAGGAAGGAGGGAGACCGAGAGGAAGGGAGATTGTGAGATCTGGGTCGTGTAAATCGATCGGCTGATTGAATGGTTTACTAGCAACTTGCAAAGTGGTAGCCCGGGGAGGGAGACACACGTCACCCTACAGAAAGATAGGGAGAGAGGAAGAGAGAGGGAGGAGAGAGATAGAGAGAGAGAGAGAGGGGGGGGGGAGATAAGGAGAATGAGATAAATGGGAGATAGAGAGGGGGAGGGAGGGAGAGAGAGAGGGAGAGGGGGGGAGGGAGGTAGATATGGAGAGAGATAAAGTAATAAGGATAGGGAGAGCGAGTGGAGAAAAGAGATAAAGAGGAGAGAGAGGGAGAAAGGGAAAGAGCCAAGGGAGGCATAGAGAGAGAGAGAGCGAGAGCGGGGGGGGGGGGGGGGGCGATAGAGAGAAAGAGACAGTGTGAGTGTATGTGTGTGTGTGTGTGTGTGTGTGTGTGTGTGTGAAAGAGAACGTATGGAGGTGTGTGATGTTAGAGAGATAGAGGAAGGAGAGTATGATGGTTACATATACTTATGAGTGTGTGTTTGTGTGTGCGTGTGCATGTGTAAGATAGATAGAGAGAGAGATAGAGAGAAAGAGTAAGAGCGTGAGAGACTGAGGGGAGAGAGATAAAAGAGAGAGAGAGAGAGAGATAGAGAGAGAGAGGGGGGGGGGAATAGATAGTTAGCAAGAGTGTATAAGAGATAAATATACATGCATAGACAGAAAGGTACAGAATAATACAGTTAGTTAATGAGATGAGATGAGATGAGAATGAGAAATGATGAGAAAATGAGATGAAAAGAAGATGAGAAAAAGAGAGTTAGAGAGAGAGAGCTAGAGAGAGGGAGAGAGAGAGAGAGCTAGAGAGAGAGAGAGAGAGAGAGAGAGAGAAGAGAGAGGGGAAGAAAGAGAGAGAGAGAGAGAGAGAGAGTGTGTGTGTGTGTGTGAGAGAGAGAAAGAGAGAGAGAGAGAGAGAGTAAGCAGAGCAACTGGCAGACATAACGAACGATTTGCCCTCTTTCTCTGATCTCCCAACACGATCACCTCTGTACTGAGGCGATCCCAACGATTGAATGCTTTGTCAATGTTATTCTGAATCCTATTACGAGCGATTCCCTGACTGTCATCTTACCCTCTTGAGACTGCCCCCATACCCCCTCAACCTTGCACTCAGCCCCTTTCCCAACTTAAAGTTAAACGCCGGAACGCTTTGCAAGCATTGTTATCCCGAAATGCGATGTGATGGCAATAGGTACTTTGTGACTTTGTTTTGCTTATTGAAATAGTCAAGTATTGTACAAGTACAAATATATATTTTGTTGTGTTATACCAATTGAAGAAATTAGAATCCAAGTTATGCAGGGTTCGAATATAAGTGTTAAGATTAGGGGTATATTTCCTAGTATAAATGGAAGTTATGAAGATGCGACAGGAGGGGGTGGTGTGGAGATAATTGCTTGTTCATGATGGGTCTGAGAATTATCATCGCCACGATTGATATCATCGTTATGGTCACTACCGATATGTTTATGAATTTTATCATCGATACCATTAAATCAACACTGTACCACCACTACCACAAACGCCATCAAAACTATATTCACAGTTTTTCTTCTATCACCCCGAAACTTACCACTATCACAGCAATCACTTTCGAATCATTACAAAGACAACCACCGTACCACCATCACCACCATTAGATAAGAAAATGTGAGTGTCACCTCCATGCACTACCATTGCCATTGCCACCATCTCTACACTACCACCTTGGATAAGTTCCCTCCAGCGGTCCTTGTCTTTCATTACACCCGTGATATGTTATGTCCCTAGGACACGAGTGTCTATTCGTAATGATTCGACATAATGCTCTTCTGGGTCTGGCACTTCTTGGATGGCCATGAAGGGGCTCTCACAACACGACTGAGGGTAGGATCAGCTCAGGATGCCGCGTTGTCCTTGTCCAGAAAATTCAATTCTCTCCTCTGATAGAGGAGCTGATCTTACAAACATTCACCATCATTACGCACCAGCATCAACCCACCATCACCATCACTATCAACTAACAATAGCAGCGTGACATCCATCGCTACACCCCTATCGTCATATTTACAATCACCACCACCACCATCATCACCACCACCAACACCACCATCGCTAGCACACCATCACCACCACCACCACCACCACCACCACCACCATCATCGCCAGCACACCATCACCACCACCACCACCACCACCACCACCCCCATCACCACCCCCACCACCGGATAGGACGTTGGGACGATAGAACTACTATGCATATTATATGGAAATGGTGTGTAGCACCAGTGCAAAATTACCTTGGGCATAAACATTTAAATAAACATGTGTATACACACACACATGATAAAACTAGCTTCGTGATGCACCCCGGAATGTTATATAAGCCCCCCCCCCCCCCCGCCCAAAACTAAAACAAAAACAAACAAACAAAAAAATACCCCCTCCAAATTCCCTGTGTATATATATACAACTATCGCCATTCACTTGCTGTACCTCACAAATACCCGATACGGCACAACATGTTGTTTTTCCCCTATTTACAATAAACAACGCATCGACTATTTGCCATATACACTCGAAGCCAGCCTTAATCCGAGGGGTCCATGTTTCACTCCGTGCCCTTCTTGTCAAATTAAATGTCTGTTTCGAGTAGGAGAGCAAACTTAATTCATCAAAATGTATTATTTCGACATCTCTCTCCTCTGTCCCCTCGATGGAACTCGACGAAAGGTGGGGCGGAGTTGATAAGTGTGTGTACCGACAGCGAGCTCGGCGGATATAGCGAAGCTTGATTGACAGCCCGTGTCAGAATATTGCAAATCAAATTCTTAAAGCTCGCCCAATGAGTCTGCAATATGAAAATGTGATATATTAGATGCCATTAAAACTGCCATAAATGACCGTTTGATATTGAATTCAACAAATATTTCTTCGCACATCTAATCTGCACCGTGATTGAATACTTTTTGTCTCGGTAAGAACTAGTATGAAATTCCTTGCCGATATGTTTATTTTTGGTTGTAAATTGTTCTTACAAGTAATTGTTATATCTTCCTAGAAACACAAATGATGCAATTGTGTCTGAAAACAGCTTAAATATTAAACTTATCAAATCTCCTTCAACATTAAAAAAAAGCCCGTGAGTTATTTTAACACACGGCTACTCCACATGAATAAGAAACATTAACCTTTGCCTTATGTGTTTTTTTTTTTCTAGAGTTACTTGCGCACTCGACTATAATACTAATATCAAGCAACCAATGGACAAAACCTGTCAGTGATGTTTCCCATTCCATACCTTAATGTCAAAGGCTGCTGTTTCATACCCATGGTAGTGGAGACTGTTTGACTTTGATCATACCATTGCAACCACTCCAGCGATTTCTTTTTGTAAAGGAAGGGCACAAATTAAAATCAAATAAATCGCAAATTTCTCCACAATCGGGGGAGGTTTCCCGAGGAGAGGAGATAGCACTAACGCGCGCGTATTTCCCCCGAGGTACTACTCCCAATGGTAATAAAATCTGAAGACTGGAGTTGGGAAGAAATGGTCTTATTTGACCTTTCCGGCATAAAAAGAGAGAAAGAAGAAGAGAGAGACTGGGATGAGCTTTAATATAATCTCATCGAGCGGATCGGACGAGGCTTGGGACAACAACCATGAATTGTTTGCAGTGTCAATTTACTCACATCACTAATTCGTGCAGAGTTCCGCCCCCAACCCACGATTAAGCACGACATACAGAGCCGGGTTATTTGGGGATGGGGGATGGGGGGGGGGGGGGAGGGCACCCACTATTTCGTATGCAATATAATGTCAGCATGTCGCAGACATTTAATAGTTGGCACGATTGTTTTGCACCCCCACCCCCTAATTTGTATCAATCTAATGTCAGAATCACTCTATAGTAAACAGTATTGTTTCGACCCCCTCCCCCCTTTTTTTTTTAAACAATCTAATGTCAGCGTGACGGTAACATTTATGACATCGTTATGGGGGACAGTTTTCACGAAAGAAAGAAAACAAATAAGTTCCCATTAACTCCCTTCTTGAGTTCCAAGGCATATTCAGGTCGTAGTTCCCGAGACTTGATGTAATATGATTTTGATTGTGGCAAACTTGTGAATGGAGGTATGAACTAATATGTTTTATATCTATATATTTATATTCTTACCCCTTAGGAATGTATTCATATGAATAATGAGACACAGAAAATGAGTAAGTGAGGAAGCAAGAATTTGAGAGAGAGAGAGAGAGAGAGAGAGAGAGAGAGAGAGAGGGAGAGAGAGAGAGAGACAGAGAGAGAGAGAGAGAGAGAGAGAGAGAGAGAGAGGTGGAGAGACAGAGACAGATAATGGAATGAATGGAGACAGGGATGAGGAGACAGAGAGAGCCAGAGTGCTTGTGTGTGTGTGTGTGTGGGGGGGGGGGGACTGAAGAAATAACAGATGGGGTGGGAAAATGGAAGGAATAATGGAGAGGGAGAGAGGAAGAGGGAAAGACAGGGGTGGATAAGATGTGTGATTTGTGAGAAAGAGGGGGAAGGAAAGAGAGAGAGAGAGAGAGAGAGAGAGAGAGAGAGAGAAAGAAAGATATTAATGAAACGTTATGAAATGGAGGCGAGATTCGTTGTAAATGGTTGTACATTCTTGTGGTCAATAAACCCAATTGACACGGGCGGATATACATCTTCCCTAAATCACCGCAAAATCGAAAAGAGTGATATTTATAACGCATACGAGCCACTTAATAAAGATCCCAATTTCTACAACGACAACAGAATAAGAGAAATTAATTTACACAGCGCGGCTAAGTGACAACCCAAATATATGCGAAACATACGAGGCAACACAAAGAAAGAAATGACGGTGGAATGTGGAAGTACACACATTCTATTATATCTCCCCGCTTTTGTCGTTAAAACGCCAAGTGCATTGCTCCAATAACCTGATTCCCGCGAGGACGAGCTGTGGCAAATCTACTCATTTTGTGGCGTTGAGTCACTCCAACAATTTCAAACACATTTTGTTTTTAAGGAATAATCCGAACACGATTGTCATTTTTCATTTTTTTCCTTCATTTTAAAACAGGGACTTCTGAAGGAATACTGCCGAGATGAGCTGGAGATATGACGTCTATAGACAGAAGTAGGCCGCAGGACTGCAGATGTTTCGAATCATCCTCTTTTAAAAAAGAAAATCGATTTATAATGTGTTCGACCAGTTTAAGTGAAAGTATGTTCCGTCAATTTTATGAGGAGGGTGAACAAACGGGGGATATCCACCAAATCCTGAAAAAAAAAAATCACTCGTTTTCTTGGTTTTACCAAGGAGATGGAGGGTTTTCATTTCATTCTAATTTCATCCTCTCTCCTCTCTTCATCTCAATCTGTCTCTCACTCCTAAATTCACATCGTCTCGGTTCATACAAGACCATTTATAGAAGTATACCTTTACTGCACTGTACGTATCAGCAAATATGTAACTGATGTGCGTACACATTTGTGGCATGTCAAAATACAAGTTGATTTCTCAAGTTTCCTCGTGACAAGCGGTATCGTCTTCAAAATCCAACCAGTTATACAAGTCCGTCTTTGAATGCATATTCTTCTATTTGTTACCTTAAGGTTATGCTTTGATCAAAAGTAAAACCTCCCCCCTAAACAAAAAGAAAAAATGGAGAACATATCGGTTGATTTCTCTCCCGAGTTTATGGATTATTCCAAGTTTCCTCGTGACAAGCAATATCGTCTTCAAAATCAAACCAGTTTTATAATCCCGTTTCTACATTTGTTGCATTTAGGCTATGCTTTGATCAAAAGTAAAACCTCCCCCCACCTCTCCCCCGTCCCTCACCCGCATTCATCGCTCTAACATAACACTCGTTATTCACACGATCATCCCACCAGGTCGCGATCACAAAATATTCAACACCATTTTTTTTTACCCGCACAGATGTAGGCTAATTGTCAATTAAGACCATTTTTGTTTTATACCGCAATGAGGACAGTAAATGTAACTCGTATCAAGGGGGTTTTGAGAGAGAATTCTAACTTAAATTCTGAACGTGGCGGGGAGATAATGTCGGTTTGGGGGAAGACCCATTACCGACGGGGGTGTTCATTCAGAAAAGCATTTAGTCTCGTTTTTCGTGTTAGTGAGATAATTATTCCAGGGGCGACAGAGAGACAATATCTCTCTCAACTTAGTTTGTTAACACACGAAAGACAGACAGACAAACACAACATGGGCACACCCACACATTTGTACACACACACAGACACCAACCCAACATTTGTGGGGTACCCATTTGTACTCTTAATGTTATAGCACTCTCACAATGTTGACAAAATGAAGGCAATATATTCACACAAGCACAAAACATCAAACACACACACACACATACACCCACAAACACACACACACACACACACACACACACACACACACATTCACACCAACATGTATAGGTAAGCAACATGAACACATTGTACCTTACCTTTAAAGATGACTATTCAACTACACTGCCAGTTAAGAATCTAGACATGTCACAGAAATTGGTGTCATACAAGAATTTAATCTTACACCTCTAACACCTTACTTGCTCAACAATATTTCAAGAATATGTGTATTTCAAAAAGCAGAACCTCACGTTAACATCTTCTAGAATATGATAAGTGTTCAAAATAGAGATGAAAATCACCCTCTATAACGATGCCAAATATTCACACAAAGAGAAAGCATTCTTTAGGAATGTAAATTTGCAAAGGTGCGAATAAGTCTGAATAAAGTGTGAAAGGTATAAGAGGAATTGTAGTAATATTTTTTTCAAACTAGTATTCCCATATTATGATTTGAAAATACTTATACAAATCTGAACATCAATGAAAGAGAAATAACCTCAAAAATTCAAATAATTTAACATATTCCATAGTCCATGACTCATTTCAAATCTACTGAATCAAATGTGCATTGCATTACCTGGTTGTTTTTGAAACAAACCAGATCCATGTAAATACTATAACTTAACATTTTTCAAATAATCTTCATTGCTATATCGAATACCATTGCATAATGTGTGCATGTGCTTACAGATATGCATAACTGTACATCTTTCAAAAGTTTAAACACACACATAGCTACACCCCCCTACACACACACATACTCATGTACAAACACACATCTGCAAGGACACACACATACACCAAAGGCACTAGTCAGTTGTATATTACAAGATTGTCATACCTTATTTGGCAAATGGTAGAAAAGAGTTCAGTATTCTTCAAAATATGAACACAAAGGTTGTCAGACAAGCACACTTTCACATTTCAGCTAGAAAGATTCAATCCATTTGATTACCTTAGAGCTTGTCTCTTGAACTCACTTGTAAAGACTCTGAAACTTGACCACACTACCATTCACACCATTTTCTCCTCTCTTCTTCAAGCTACCTTACATTGTAAACCAACTCTGAGACAGTGTTTTACACCAGTCTGAGCATCTTTTCTTTCTTCTGATAATGACAAGACAGTTTTAAACAAATCAGCACTTCTGGTGTTCTCACCCTTCTTCCTTCTCTACAAGTAAACTCACAATGTGAACTAACTCTGAGACAGTGATTTACACCAGTCTGACCATAGCTAATCTACAAGTAAACTCACAATGTGAACTAACTCTGAGACAGTGATTTACACCAGTCTGACGATAGCTACTTTCTCCTGATAATGATCACACAGTTTTAAGCAAAACATATCGGCACTACTGGTCTTCACACCCTTCTTCCTTCTCTAATTTGAACATCACAATGGAAAGTAACTCAGAGACAGTGTGTTACACCAGTCTCATCCCATCTGCTTTCTTAACACACAACCTCACCACGGCTGCATCTGAAGGCATCAATCAACACCAGTCTGAACATGGCTCCATACAGTTTGAAATCTTACTTGGCAATCAAGCATGCCTCATACTGTATATGGCATATATTTCACGAGGTTTTTATTTTCTTGAATTTCGCGAGTCGTGTAATATTCGCAAATTTAACAACACGCGAAAACATCAATACGACGTGCATGAGCACATGCACTAATAGTACCAGTACTCCACGATCGTGAATATAATCACTCGCGATATTGTCGAGAAGTCCCGATTCGTGAACAATTAGACTCGGGAAATATATGGCGTATACAGTACCAGATCACTAAAGAGTTTCATCTGATGGACTCTGGAAATGTTCTCTTTACAAGACCAGCAGATTTCCAGTTAGCAAAAGCAGGTAAATCTCCTGAATGTGTACAAATAACTTTTCATAGGTCTCCTACCAGTCTTCATCCTCATCTTCCCCCTCCATCCGCAGCCTCACGGGATAAACCAGTCCCAAGACAGCGATTTGCACCAGTCTGAACAGCCCCACCTGCTTCAAGAGGGCGCTTTGAAGCCCGTCTTGCAGACCGGTGGGGACGAGGGCTCTGTAGGGGCGGTGCCCCCCTGACAGCCCCATGGTCCTACACACCAGCTGGGTGTAGATGAAGACCAGGCACAGCTTGGTGGGGAGGGGGGTCACCCCCCTCAGGCAGGCGGGCGTAGCCGGGAGATAGCCGGTGTCATCGATCTCCACTTCCTCCAAGTAAGATTCCTCCTCTATCTCATTATCCTCATCCATCATGCTCTGGGAAGAGGGGAGGGGGTGGAAACAAAAGGTAAAAAAAAAACATATGGCACAAAAAACCCTATGACAAGCTGATTTGTATGAACGCAGACAATTAGAGAAATAGATGAATGAAAGCTTGAGTTCATCAGAATATGAAAGCAAAAGTGACAAAAATTACCTGTCAAGCCTGATAAAATGGTGTTATAATTTATAGACGGTTGCCATTACACTGCTCACTGTGCTTAAGGGATTTACATGTAAGTTGAGTGATCTTTACAGACAAATGGTCTTTAAAGAAGTGGTCTTTGCACACAGGTTGTAATGTATGGAATGCATACAAAGCACAGAGTATTACTCAGAAGGATTTGGCACTAACACATGCACAGGAGCATCCAGGACCCACATTATGTTATGAGGCCCTAAAGAAACACAAATTGTTGTTTCTGGGAGACTGATTTGGGCACCTAAAACCTGTGGAGGACCAACACTTCCCCATAAAGCTCAGTATGAAAAACAGTGCAGCATCTCAAGTGATTGAGCCCTGAGTGAAATATAGGAGGAACAAGCAGAATGATAATGTACATAACTGTGTTCTTTTATTCTTGTGATTTGAAGAGTTTTTTAAGGGAGACACAATGACCTTAAGCTTAAAAAACTCAAAAATTCTCACATCTGAGAGACACCTACAAAACAAATTAAAATGGGTCCTTGATTACACATGTACACATCACACAGGAAGTGATGGTAAATTTACACTATTTGTTTTTATCAGGAAATTATTTTAAACATTAACAATAAAAACAAATCTCTGAAAATTACTGCAAGCCATCTCAAGGTCCTATTCTACAAACATATCAAGTATACAGTAGAATTAGGATGATGTGAAACCTGTTTGATGCTAACCTAGCTTTCAGGCTTTCGCACATCTCTAATTCAAACTTTAAAAATAGAGTCCAGTATTCAAAACACTAGTCACTCTTCTGTTCTTCCTCCTTTTCCTCCCTTTGCCAAGTCACGCCAGAGAAGGAATTGAAAATGATTAGTCTACAGCAGCCAGACTCATTTATTGAAAATTGTAATTTGGACTGAAAATGCCCAACTGACTGGAAGCAAGGCTAACTTGATATTGAAAGTAACAAGGCAAGCAAATAGCAATACACCACCCATAACCACCACCAATCATAAAGAGCACCCATCCACCTCGCCATCAATTCAAATACAATCGCCTCGTGTGCCCTAAAAATTGACGAGACACAAATAAATAACAAAATCAGACGTCCGGAAAAAGGCACTCAATGGGAAAGTAGGAGGCTATTTTTGAAGCTGGCCCCATAATCATTAAGTCAACAAGGAAAGCTTTTGATACAATACCGAGGTCTGGAATGTGTCAATTGCTGTTTGGTTGGCACACACCTTTGGTCATAGGTAATTAAGCCAACAAATTTACCTTGTAAATTAAAGGGGGGCTAGTGATTTATATCTACACTTTACCTGTGAGTCACTGAGTGAGGGAGGAGGAATGTTACAAATCAGTGCAATCGCGATCGTTATGGGGAGTAAGAAATGGACTTTGTTTACGGTCCCACTAGAGTTTGGTTAACTCTAAAGGTAGCACTGATGTATTTTTAAGTGAGTAATACACATAAAAACCCATAGAGTAGAAGTAGATTTGGAATGTATAGGGTTAATGTAGACGGTAACAAAAACAGATCTGAAGCCCAACAGATTTCTAAAAAGTCCATTTAAAAGCAGAATAATGCAAATACAAAGTGCATTCACTTCTTGCATGAGAGAATCTAAACAAACAAATCACTTCCACAATGAAATAACGTCACACAGTCAAACCTAAATCTTGCCTAATAGAGATTCATACATTCGATACTCAGTAGATGACCCGATCATAACTTGACTTTAAAGACAGAGTAGCCCATTTATTTGCAAAAGTCATGCGACTTAGCAGAAATCAGAAGTATACATTAACAAAAACGTGTATGAAACTCAGTCACAATTTCATAAACCTTTTCTGGAAAAGTAAAAACGATCACCGTTTATGTGTGTTTCGTAGCGACCATGGTCTATATTCACATACTGTATTGCAACGCTCCGGCAGCTGTTAGTTCCTTGCTGCAACACATCAGTGTACAGTGCGAGAAGCTGTGATGTGCACCATTGCGTATTGCGATCTGCTGTCTCTAGGCTAAAGGAGCCCCTAGGGACTGGACAATCCGTCCCAAACCTACTCAAAATGTAGCAATCAATATAATTAAGTCGGCTTCCACTTCTACCATTGGAAGGGAAGGTTTTATACAGTACTCTCTTCCATTTTCCATTGTTTTACAAAACTGAATTGTTTGATCTGCTAAAGGGCTATCCTTTCTTTAAATGCTACATCCAAATACACACCAAAGTCAACACCCTTTCCTGCAAAAACAAAGCACTCGATCATATTTTTCGTGTTAGTTCTGAGCCATCTGTCTCCCTCCCCTTCCCATTTTTTTTTTATCATAAACATAAAGTCTCACATTCATGACTGGGTAGCCAGCTAGGCTCCGTATATCACAGCACATACAAAAGTCAACACTTGTCTCTTAGTGATGTTCCACAGACGGCACTTCATCATCATAATAATAATCAGGCTCCCAGTTCATCAAGGGCATTTTGTTCATAATTCTCATCCTCTCTCAACTCAGAACATCCACTCAAGAGGACGCTGTGCACATCTTTTTATCCTTTTCCCAGAGCATTTCAATCTTCAGCTGGTTATAAATAATCCTTTATTTGTATTTCATTCATATTTGTGCCATTAATGTTCTCACATATCTGCACTTTGTACTACCTGACATATGCATTTCATATTGTATTCTAATTTGCAAATTAGAAATCAAGCAGAATATCAATTAATGAATTTCAAGCTGATTTTTTGTTTTCAACAAGCAATAAACTAAGCATGATGTAATATGACTTCCATGCTTTTTCATATCAATCATACCAGAGTGCTTACCCAGGAATATCTTCACATCCATACTTAGCACAAACACTTTTAGTTGATATGATGACTATGATTGACATATATCCCTGTTAACATCTTATGTTTGTCAATTTCTCTAAATGATATATTCAGCTGTCTTTAATAGTTCAAAATAAAGGGGAATAATAAATACCAACCACCAACCCTGAAAACAAATGGCAATGGATCTTAACTTCCTTGTTTAACCCCAATACTTCTAGTTAATATGACTATGATATTATGATTGACATATATCCGTGTAAATATATCATATTTTTTAATTCCATGAGATCAATATATTCAAAAAAGTTCAAAATATAGGGAAATCTATATTTACCAAATACTACCAACCACCAACCCTGAAAACAAAATGGCAATTGCTCATGAGTTCAGAACGGCATCATTCATAACTCTAACCTTACAAGCTTGATCCCAGCCCATTGCCAAACAGACAATGTCAACACCAGTCAGCACTCTGTACTCAAAAGAGTCAAACAAATAACTTTTAACCACGTTTTCCTTGTTTTACCCTGCACGAGTAGGTTGTTTCAACAATTTGCAGCCGAACAAATACTAGCAGCAAAAACAGACAGGCAAAATGGATGTGGTTATTACAATCGTCTCCTCTCATTGATTTACTGATTTTTGATTCATCATAACTCTAGCATTCATGTGGGACCACGTTGCTGTGTGCCTTGTAGTCAAAACAAAGCCTACCATTTTCAATCATTTATTTTTTTATTTTATTTTATTCAAGACATCTTTAGGGAAGTTTCATTCAGGTCCTCTTAAGCACAAGCTGACCTGCAAGGGATAGTGGTCGCAGTAAATATTACGGAACCTGTAATTATTGTAGAGTCATTCTTTGGTCACCTCAGTCTTGTCTTTTGTTCAAGCTTCGTGGTAACTTTAAAGGGACAGTGAATTTCCTACAATTCTCATCAAATTTCACAAATTATAAACTTTGCATTCAGATGCCTGTTAACAACAAGAATTGTAGTATAAAAAGGTCAGATTTCAACTCTAGCTGATGGGAACTTCAAATCATTGAGAATCTGATTTGGCAGCCAAGAACAAGTCACCAGTCATGCGAACACCTTTATAAAACAGGGCCAAGGTCTTGCCATCTTTACCAAGACTGTTCCATACCTTCAACATTCAGGATGGGAGTCACAAACCTATTACAACAAACTCTAACAAGTAAAGTCCATACAGACAGACAGACAGACAGACAGACAGACAGACAGAATAGATGAAGCTCCTCCCATGCGCATGCATCTTTGCCACGAGGTTATGAATGGCTTGTCAATACTCTGTCTCTTAAACAGCTAATGCGATTGCACAAATTGGGGCATGAAAGAGAAAACCCTGGCTAAGCGAAAACAAACAATTAGTGGAGGACAGGACAGGAGAGGAGTGGAGAGGAGGTTTGGTTTGCTTTATGCCTGCTCTTACATCATCATTTAACCAAACCTGTAAACATGCAGAGAACAATTGGCAGAGACTGACTCATGTTATGTCTACAGTTCTGAAGTTTGAGAGAGGATTATACAAGGGGGGGGGGGGGGGGGGGAGTCGCAGGGAAGTCATCATCTTGTTAAAGTTTTTAGATTGAGTTCAAGAGTTCAATTTGTTGATTTTTATTATATGGTGTAGAGGGTCTCTCCTATTGCAGACCAGAGACTGAATTAAGTGGGATGTTACAATCAGTCACTAGATACAAACACATTATCATGCACACATATGTGCACCATCTCCACTCCCTGGGGATTATTCTTTGCCTGCTGGATCAATGTCATTCACATAATCATCCACCTCCTACCAGGTACCCATTTATACTCCTGGGTGAAAAGCAGGAGTATCTATAAGGATACAAGTGCCATGGGTGGAATTGAACCTGGCACCTTGAGATCTTCAGTCACAGTTCACAAACACTACACCATGAAACCTCCTCTATTCTGTTTAGAATCCTATACAGAAACATACAAGAAAATGCAAAATGAGGAATTCACATTAGTGACCATCCATGTATAGTAACATGCACATGAGATAAAGAATGTAATACCAATTTCACTATGAAACTACCCACTAAGTTAAATATCGGTGCTTGTAATAGCACAGTGAATACTGTGCACTGGACACAGTCTGTTTGAAGAGTGGTAACCAAAAGGGTAATTCTTTTGCTAATCATATTTTATTGTTGTTGTAAAAAACACAGAAAATTGAAGAAAAGGCTGTATGAGAACTTCCCCCAAATATTAGAACAGATAAGTTGATTAAAATTGAGACTGATTAAGAACTGATAAGCAGCATTATATTGGGTAGTCAAAAACCTATAGCCTAGAGACCGGAGTCTGCTATACGCAATAGCGCACATCACGGCTTTCGTACAGCACAGTAATGCGTTGAGGCAAGCAGAGCATCCTGAGCCAACGTTGCAATACAGTATGTGAAATGAAGACTATGGTCACCCACGTTTCAATCATAGACAGAAATAGTTTTTCAAAAGGTTTATGAGATTTTGAGCTGTGAAATTTCATACACATTAAAGTTACGGTATACTACTGATTCCTGCCGAGTTTCATGACTTCTGCAAATAGGACACATTGCCTTTCAGCAGGTTTCATTGTGTTGTGATGACCTGTGCACAAAACTTCCTAGTTTGGCACGAGATATCGGATGAATATGTCATTCCCCCTAAATATCTTGAAGTCACCTTAGAAGTGTAAGTGTGACGTATTCATCAGCCATGAGGACCTGAGGGCAAAGGATGCAGGGAGAACAGACAATAGATAACAACCCATAACAACAGACATAACAAAAATACCAGGGATTGCTGACAGCAAGTCACCAGAATGGGGCAGCTTCCTTTGCCAGAGCAGTGTCATCTCAGGTTAACTCCTTCTCTGCCAGACTCCGTACTGCCCTACGGGAATGGTATGCATTATCAGTGCAAAAATGCCTCGATGGCGCATAAAGAGTTAAAGGAAAAGTATTCTTTTTGTAGTTTTGTAGATTTTACTAAAAGTCTATAGAGACTTTGCATGTTTATCACGGTGCTCTCTTTACAAGAGGAACTTGGAGGAATTCAGGATATTTAGTCAAATCTAGTATTCTAGTTTTACACCATATCTTCTCCTGACCTAGCCTAGGTAATAGGCTGTGTGGTGCATGGACACAACCCAGTCTGTAACAACTTCTGTATGTCTGGTAACACAGACTATGCCCTAATGACGTCATGGCTCCTCTGGCTTCTTCCTGGTACTAGGCTGTGAGGGGCATGGACACAACCCAGTCTGTTAACAGCTATGTCTGGTAACATAGACTACGCCCTAATGACGTCATAGCTCCTCTGGAGGAGCGAGGATGGGTTCAGGGCATAGTCTGTGTTACCAGACATAGTTGTTAACAGACTGGGTTGTGTCCATACACCTGGGCTACCCCTGACCCAAAAGAAGAATATACTTTTGCAGAGAAAGATAATATAATACATACTCGTTTCCTTAACTAGCATAGTATTGTTATTGTGTAATGGTTCATTTTCATGGTCTAAATTTCATCATACCCCAATGAACTAATTCAAAAATATATTATGCTCGCTTCATTTTCAACCTGCAGACATTCAAATTATGCGGCGATACAAAGACCACCTGAAGTTACCAAGCAAAGACTGCTTCACAGAATTATCTGTATAGCATATACAGAACGAATTTGAAAAAAAAACACCTTTGCTCTGTTTGCATCGTAAAATCTCAACTTTGTTTGGATAAAAAGCCATCAACACTCTTTAATGTCCCTGATTGTTGTCAATGATGGATCATGAGTCACTTATTGTGCTATAATTATTTGATTGCATGAGGAAGGCAAGAAAAAAGATGAAGGTAATGTTGACCAATTACACAGATAATATTGTATACATTTGTTTGCATGCTCATGCCACAAAGAAATGGTATTTTTGAGTAGGGTAATGTTTTTGTTTTATTCTAAAAAGATGTTCACCCTTCCATTATCTATATCAGGATTGTGTTTGAATGATTGCTTGCTTTACAACTATGTTTTGTTTACCAAATTTTTACTCCTCAAATGTTCATAACTATGGCACTGTAAATATGCTCTAAACTTTAAAGGTGATATTCATAGGAAATAAAATCAAATAAATATAGTTTATTTTATAATTGAATGAGTTATTAAAGCAATTTATGCAGCTAACATGTCATGAAAGTGTTCAGTTTTGTGTTTAATGAAAGTCAAATTTTACTAAATTGACTCTCTTCCTGACCTACGAAATCGCCACAGGGAAAGTGGCGCTGTGTGTACGTCACAGCCGGGATACACTTCACAATGATCATTGTGTATCACACCTGTTAATCCACTAGCAACTGCCATCACAGTCTCATTAACAATGCATGATGCTTCTGGTGGGAAAGAAGCTGCGGATTGGCATGTTTGATACACAATAACGCATCCCTTTTCTTACGTCAGACCTAAAGGCCGTTTCGGATGACAGTAGGGCAAATTTGTCCCGGTGATTGTTTTCACCCTAATTTCGCTTTTTGGAAAGTGATATATTGTTTGAATGTCATCTGAATTTATGGTATGGAAGCTCATTGTATGGCTTATAAGCTTTCTGTAGATGAATATCTTCATATTTTTGGATTTTCTATGAATATCACCTTTAATGACATTACATGTTGACTGGAAAACGGTCTATTAAGATGATAAAAAAATACCTTGCAGCTCACAAGCGGTATAACTTGTGACATAACAACAAAAACATGCATTTTCAAGGTACATTAATAATTGAATGAATGACCATAAGATATGAATAATGTTCAATAAAGCCTAACTTAATAAATGGTTTGCTAATGTATGTAGCTTTATAAGTTGTTTTCAATAGTAGAATAAATCATAACATTCTCCATGCTACATGCTTGAAATTGACAGAAACCAAAACACTGTAATTGGGCCATTTTACTGCTACACGTCTTTAAACAAACACAGATGTATACATAAATATGTCAACAATCTAATATACATGTAGCTTGTCATGTTCACAATCCTAGCGCCACGCCAAAAAACCCTCAAGTTTAAATGTTGAACTTTGATTGAACAAACTAAGGCTGCTCCCTCCAGGAGTGCAACATAACAACAATCTCTGGTGCTATTCCTGACGTTCCTCTTGTTTGAATTAATAAACGTCTCGCCCACCGTGATTCATCAACCTTCTTTTCATGTCTGTGCTCTTTTACGGCCGGCCATCGGTTATTCTCTGTAGATGGTGGGGCGGAAGAAAGGTCTATTCTCTCCTCTTTAAGAGGACGAAGCCGAACCACTCATCTTCCATTTAATCCTCTCTTTTTTTATCATTTTGCATGGCTGGTGAAGAATTGTGATTTGGTCATTTCCTTCAAGGCTTTTGCTCTGTTCTTTCTTCATTCTGTTTTTAAAACCTCTTCCTGGGGTTTTCACAGATCATAAACAATTCCCTTTTTTTGTTCATCCCAAATGTTTTCCTCTTGTGGTGATGTCAGCAATAACAGATACCAACAGAAACACAGAGCCACTTAACCATTTATTTGCCAGACAAATTGTCGCACTTCAAGATTAATATATATTTACCCTGTGTGCCAAAATGAATTAATCACACAAGCAGAGTTAAAACCCTTGTCACATTTTATAAATGGCTATAGAGGTAAATGAATGTAAAAATAAAGATGAGATATTGTTTTTTTTTAGAAAAGACAGTTTCAAAAACATTTAATGACAACAAATCAATGATAAAAAAAAATGCCTTAGCAGCTTAATATGAGTTAGCAAAAAGGCTAAATCTTAGATAATACTTATAATTTGTTGATAGATAAACTTGAAAAAAGAAGCAAATATGTGAACTTAAAATTAGACAGTGAAATTTGGGGGCATGTTCTTCGTAAAGGTGGCTTGGAAAACGTGGCCTTGACAGGAAACACTGATGGGATAAGAAAGAGGGGGAAGAAGGAAGATTACTTGGGTAAGCAGCCTGATTGATTGGTTAGCAAGGCAAGGGGCTGATACACAGGGCTCAAGAGAGAGAGTTGTGGCACCCCATGATCACCTATGTTTGCAGAATATGGCACTTAGATAGATATATTCCAAAATGCATTTCTACCTGAAGATGACCACTTCTTCCCCTATACTCGATGACCTCAATTCCGACAAAACACACAAGAAGTCCTGTATTTGATTACCACTTTAAAAAGAGACACATGCAAGATAACACACAATCTGAAGTGTTTGCAGGTAAGTGCAAACCTTCTTAATCCTACTAATCTATGCTTCACAGGAAATAAGATGATGGTGGTCTGTTTTTACAACAACAAATCACAGAAAAAAGGAGAGAAGGATTAAATGCACACTCTAAGAGTACTCAAAATAACACAAAGCTCATGCACCAAAACCTGATATAAAGTTGATTTAAATAAAATAATAAAACTCTAAGAAGGAAAAAAGAAGGAAAAAAATAGTAATGAAAATAATGTGAGTTCTGCTACTACAAATGTTACTACTTTAATGCTTTTACTACTATTATCATGATTTCTACTTTTATTTCTACTATTACTACTACTACTACTACTACTACCACTTCTTTTACTACCACCACCACTACTACTACTACTACTACTACTACTACTACTACTACTACTACTACTATTGCTACTATTACTACTACTACTGCTGCTGCTGCTGCTACAACTTCTACTTCTGTTACAATTTCTACTACTACTACTACTACTACTGCTACTACTACTACTTCTACTACTACTATTATTCCTACAACTTCTTCTACTATGAATGTCTTATTCTCCCAGGGTAGCCTTTTCAGGGTAAAGACTGTTTCCCATGGGGGTGAGAATGAAATTCCATCTCTAGGATACACTCATCATGAGAGTTGTGTAAGTAAATTTTATGCTCAATTTGACCTCCATTGGAACATAACTTTTTCTTGCATGTGTTTATTCCTGCAGATACTGTAAATACATTCTTTAACTCTTAAGTCTTTATGCGCCATTGATACATTTTCGTACAAGAATTACACACAAAACTCATAGAGCAGCATTTCGTCTGGTGCACAAAGGGTAAATGTGCCATTGTTGCATTTTGCTGTTAATCACATACACCAGTATCAGGAAGCAGGCATGGGCATGGTAAAAAAAAGGTCTTAAACAACACTCGCAACAACACATGATTAGAATCAAGGTTCAAAATTGACAGAAAATATTGTGGACTCACAATGGAGGGATTTTGAGGTCAGACCCCCATGAGAGTTTTGGCTTCAAAAGCACCGAGGAACCTTTTATCCTATCCTCTCAACATTAAGCAGTAGGACACACATGTTGAACTCTATCTAGACAAACTGGCAGGCTAGATTTACACACCCAATACACTCCACCTGAGTTTTATCTGGAGCAACAAGGGTGTAAGTCATCGATGGTTTACTTTTCTACAAGAGTCGTTTAGTTAGGCAAAACATTATCCAGTTTACTGGTGGTGTCAGTTCTATGGTTAACTACAAAGTGAAAACTAAGCCTGGCTTTCTTTTTTGACAAATGTCATTCTTGGTGTGCCAGGCAATAGGAATAATTCTAATTTGTGGGCATTCCTTACAAAATGCTGAAATTGAAAAAGCTGATAAAAAACAGTTACTAGGTCAGACAAACAGGTACTCCTTACATCATTACCACTAAGACTGCTATTATTTCTACTAATACTGCAACACTTAGTACTACTTCTATAGACCTACTATTGCTGCTGCTGCTACTACTACTACTACTACTGCTACTACAACTACTACTACTATTACTACTACTACTACTACTATTACTACTACTACTACTACTACTACTGCTACCACTACTACTACTACTACTACTACTACTACTACTACTACTACTACTACTACTACTACTACTAGTACTACTTCTAGTACTACTATTACTGCTAGTACTACTACTACTACTGTTACTTCTACTACTACTACTACTACTACAACTTCTACCACTACTACTAATATTTCTTTTACTTTTACTCTTGCTACCACTACTACTACTTCTACTACCACATTGTACCAATGAAAAATACAAAATAACTATCATAATTTATCATCAAAATTCCCCACTACAGCAAAATTCCACTTACTTCCTTGCATTCAAGGAAGGGAACTGCAACATTTTGGTTCTCTACCAGCACATGGTCCTAAACTGAATATATAAGCCCACGAGAAGCCAACATGTCATTCTGCAAACAGGACCTTAAAGTTTTAATTGGACCACGCACCCCTATAGGGAACTCTCTTCACACCCCCGTGCAAAGTTAAACACCCCTGTACAAACTCGCCCATGTATGCCTTGTGTGCAGACTGGAATAGGATTAAAAGACGGGGTGAAAAAACAAAATAAAAAAGTTATGGTTCATGGATGAGTGGAAGAAAGAGGGGAGAAATGAAGAGGCTAAAGTTCAATAGATGGGCTTTGATTTTTTTTAAGGGCTAGATATACATCACGATGTATGAATCATTGCGTGTCTGCTAGAAATACATAAAACTGCTAATTCATTGAGAAAATGGTGGTTATAATCTTCTACAGGACCAGATTTCAAATCACCATTTATTTAAGATAAGGGTTCAGTTCAATAAATGGGCTTTGATATTTAAGGGCTAGACAAACAGTGTAGCGATGCATGAATCAGTCAGCATCCAGTGTCTGTTGTAAATACATGAAACTGCTTATTCACTAAAGAAAGGTTCTAATCTTTTAGACCAAAATTTCAAATCACTCTTTTTTTTAAATTGTTTTAAGAGGTTACACATTCTGTATTGATATGGTACAAACATCTAGCAATGTTTCAAATAAAAAAAAGGAAAGCGATATTAAGAAATGCCTGCTTATTTTACATATTTTAGAAGCAAGAGATATATAACTTGTTTATATCATACTGCTTCATAACATATATTGTTTTATTATGGTGTAACTGACATTACCTTAAAGAGGTTTCAATGTGTCTTTCCACTGATGTAAAAATACTTTTTAAATTACTGCAGTCATCAACAATATTGACATAAATTAGTGGCTTATAATTGGGATAATGGTATGAATGGTATGATTATAGGACATACATAATAAAGAGATATTAAAATACTTTCCCTTAAAGGGCATATACTGTACTGGGAAGGCAAAAAAGCCTTCAAAAGGTGATCGTGAGCAATCTTCTTTCCAATGGTCTTAAATTCATGTATTGTCTATTTTAGAAGCTTGCTGAAACTTATTTGCCCTCAAATGATCTACATTTGGAGAAATGAGTGATTAAATCACAAATCCTCAAAATGTTCGGCCCGAACATTTTAAGGATTTAATCATTAATCATGAATTACTCCATATGTGGATCATTTGAGGGCAAATAACTTTCAGCAAGCCTCTAAAATGGTCAATACATGAATTTAAGACCATTGGCAAGAAGATTGCTCACGATCACCTTTTGAAGGCTTTTTTGCCTTCCCAGTACAGTATATGCCCTTTAAAGCACAATAAATCAGAGAATTAGATAGTTAAAACTTTATGGTCAATTAAGTTGGCAATGAGGAAATTGTACAGTTACAGACTATGAAGGATTACAAAATCATGAACTTATGAAATTGAGATGGATTACTAAAAAACTGCATACCACCAGTATAAAAAAAGCTCACTATGCAAAGCATGCATGACCCAGAACATGTAGACACCTTTGAGAGTGAAACCAACAAAACTAATGACAGTGTTATTATCAAACCAATTTCTCTTATTGGCATTGTATGTTAGTTTATGGGTCCAGCAAAAAACAGGCAAATCAATATTCTTTCCATTATGGCTCCTTTCGGTGGGCTCCTAAAACTATCAAATTGACGCCATTACGACATTCATCAATCACAAATTTGTATTCTTAATGATGGTATAATGTCTGTGTTAATCATATCTACCAATCACACCATGACAAGATGATGGGTTTACACACCCCTGCAAGATCACGATATAGATCAATGATAAATCAGTTTCAACTCGCATTTTAACCCTCTCATCACTACACCAAGAAAAACCCATTGACTTAACATTATGCACCCATGACACTAAGAGATTTAACTTACCTTGTTAAATGGCATCTACCTTGATTGCATGCAATTAGGTGGTCTATAAAGACATTTACATGGTAGGTATGAATGTGTGGGATAATTTCAACTTGCTTTTATGAAAAGCATACTCTCGAGAATGAGTCCTCTTATCAGACCATCACTCATCAGTTATTACTTTAATTCAACATTGTTGTTGAAATATGTTTTAAATTTGTGGGATGATTATTTAAATCTACACTTAAAGTAAATATCAGTTACTGTATGATTGGAAACTAGGAAAGTTTAAAGATTTCATTAATTTACTGACAAAAAAATAACCAACAATTTACTCTTTACTTAAATTACTGGGAAATATAAATTCATGCTCATGAAGATGTCTTCATCTTCTAATTGCCAAAAATCGATATCTTTATCACACAAACTGCACTATTCAACTAACCTATTGGACAATAATAACTTCATGAGCATCTTACTAAATAAAAAATGATTTATTACCTTGCACAACTTCAATTTTGTATTAACTGTTATAACTTTACTGGGATGTAGAGAGGCCATTAAGAATCAGACTACAATTGTAGATTATATTGGCTGACTAAGAGTTTAATAACGGATTATATTTAGCAGGGTTATATGCTTTTCACACTGGCAAAAAAAAGGCCCCCCCTTAGCCCCACCTATACTACGGGGCTACGCTTAGACCACTTTCTCCGGGATTACTTGGCCCTGCAAAAAAGCAGGGCTAACCCCGCAATTGCAGGGCCAAGCCAAACAGTCCGGGGCTAAGAGCGCCAGTGAGAACAGAAACGAAAAACAGTACGGGGCTAAGGAAATGCGGTGTCAGCTCACAAGGCCGAGACGCCAAGACCAATCAGATAAGGCCCGACGGGCGAGTGACCTCGGTGCAGATTGGTGAAGGGCACATTGCAAGACGTACACTCATAAATATTCATACGCTGTCAAGAAAGTCCGGGGCTAATGATTTCGAGTGAGAACAGCATGGATTTCCTTAGTTGAGATTAAGAAATAGTACGGGGCTAAGAAATGTCAGTGCAAAAAGCTTCAAAAAATAGTCCAGGGCTAAGGATAGTACGGGACTAAGAAAACCCAATGAGAAAAGGGTATTTGTGTGTCATTTGATACCTGTTAAAGATTACTTAGTTGTCAAATTTGTGATGTACATTTTAAAGCTAAATCAGTTTGTGAAGGTTTCATAATTATGATCCCGATTTCTTTTCATTAAAAAAATCAGGGGGGGGGGGGGATGGGAGGATCACACCCTTTGGTACATTACTCATCAGACATATAAAGATGGAATTCATCAAATAATTTAGTCTCACACAAATGAAACAGATACAAGGAAGTAAGAACATTAATTGTACTCCCAGTATGAAAACACAGTTTACAAATCATCAGTCATTGTATGTTTTGTTACCATCATTTCTTTTGTTTGCTCAGAGAAACCATTACACACAACGATGGTTTCCCAAATTAAGGATATTTGGAAATATTCAAGGTTTCCACATTTTATAATAATAGAAATGATAAATTAAACATGACTCATACTTTCATGCATGGTGAAGCTCCCAAAAAACAATCAATTGAGCTGGGCTACGCCACTTATTGGTTTCTCATTATCAAAGAAGCATGTTTGACAAGGTCAGAAGTCATGTCGTTACCTGTAGAATGCACATTTATACACCAAGTGAGGGCGATAGATACATAGCAGAAATTGGTTGTATGATGAGAGTGGCTCTAGTTCGATAATAAAGTGGACTCGGAGTCTGATATTATCAATCTATTGTGGTTGTTGTTCTAATTGCTACTTTATGTCATAAGACATGTATGTTAAAAAAGATGGGATCAAATGACTACATGACTTCATAGGAGAAGGAAGAAATGAAGAGGAAAAGAAAGAAAGAGGGAGGGATGTAAAGGCATACAAAGAAGGTGGAAAGCTGCATTAATTTAAAATGAATATGATAAATAAAATTGCAGATTTAAAACAAAATGGTTCTGTTGATGCAGATTATGTGAAAGAAATTATGACAAATATCAACCCTCTCTGTAGCAAACTAAATGATTCTCTATATAGGATTTCTGTGTATTTGTGGTACATAGCACATGGAGGGTTACAACAGAGTGTACAACAAAACTTTCAACAGAATCCCATGATTCATTGTATCTTAGGAGAATCCCTTAGCATTACATTAAGTGCACACATATTATAAAATTGTGTATACAGCACATAAGCATGCACCGCACTACACAAACATATAAAACTTCTACAAAGTCTAACACACACATACACCAGCCCATGCACACACACACATCCAATACCCACACCAGCATTTTAAACAGCCTTCATACAAAACTTCACAGAGTGCGTTCAGTTCAATGGCCAATGCAACTGTGTCAATGTCATTGCATGATGGCGCTCTTTCACTTTGAATCGCCAGTCACCTGGAAGTATGATGGGCCATTCATCATGTAGCAGTTGCAGTGTTTAAAGTTTAAAAATCTTTACATCACATTTATCATATGCATGTGTTTCCACTGAAAATTGTAGACTCCTTGAAATGTGAAGATTTACACCTTGGCAATATCATCTTCATCTATGAGCAACTTCATTGTTCAATGTATTGCATGCTTTAATTCTTTGACATTGTTCCCATGCACAATATAGGAGATAAATCCCAGAGTGTCATTTGTATTGTATATTTAGAGTGTAAAAATGATTATTGGGCTATCAATTAAGATTTGTAAACAGTTCAGATAATCATATCATTTTTCTATAATACCAATAGCCTAAAGCCATACATTTTCTGTTTCTCCATTCCTTCTGATTTCAATACAACTCAGTACCAAGGGTTTCAGTCCCACTTTTAACGTAAAGCATATCGATAGAAAATTTGTAATTTATACAAGCAGACAAATAGAAGAAGTAGTTTGGCACAAGTTTAAGCAAAATCAGACAAAAAGGCCCCAAGAAAGAGAATGTTAAAAAAAATTGTAAGAAATGAACAAGGCTGTGATGCCCTGGTTGGACATATGATTGTACACTTTGTGTGTAAATTACTTTTCACATTTTTTAGATGTTACATTATTATCAAGCTGTTCTCTGAGTGTAGGAAAATACCATTTAAGAAATACCATACTCATGTACCAACTTGTGTCCATGACATAAGTGTATTTGAGTACGAGCAGATTAGATGTGCTTTGACCATAGGATACAATGCATTCTGAGCTTGCATATGATATCACAAATGCACTTCTAAGTTTTACAGAGCGGTCACACTTTTAATTGACCAACTTCTGTGTCATTTGTCCAATTTTTCTCAAACATTCCTCGTTCTGCTTCTAGAATTGGTCTTCTTCCGTGGAGAGCAACAAATTAAGATGCTTACCTGTCGGACCTTCTGAACGAGCCAGCCGACAATCTGGTTTATGCTGACAGCTCGGACCAAGACTAGCAGGATGATGGCGGGGTCGACCAGCTTGGAGAGGAAACGGGTTGCCTTGGTGATGTGACCTGTGAGAATCAATAAAAACCCAAGACTTAACCACATAACTAACTTAGCTTCTAGGCTGGTAGGCATTTTTAATACAAAGTACAATACTTTAAGAGGTCTAGCTGCAGTCGACTACCGTAATCATTCTTGATTCCTTTGCCAGCTCACCAGAGAAAAACATAATCATTGAATCATGTTATTATCAAAGCAGAACAAATAATCACACCCTCTACTGACAAATTGATCCACCGTAAAGGGAATGTCAAAATAGCTGTATGATGATCTATCATTTTCTTGGAATAATAATGTGATAGCAAGGTTACTCACTCATACTTGAAGTGGCAGTGGAAAGAAGGATCTGCGACAGCGACAGAAGGTCGTAAGACTCACTGCATAAATTGAAATAAAGAACAAATTGAGAACACTCTTTCACAAGGAGAATTAACATAATTTTGTAGATAAATCAGAGAATTAATGAGAAATTACCAAGGGATTTATAAAAGTAGGCAGATTGTAACAAGATTCCCCACTAAGGCAAAATATTTGCAATGCACACTTAGTACTGAGAGAGTTAAATGCAAAATATACAAGTGACTTACTCTGACCACTCTTTTGGTTCTGACAGCGGATGATCAACAAGATTAGCTTCATAAAACCCAACATAGAGGGCGCCCATCATGCACATGGTAATGACGGCACAGTTGGACACAATGCCTGTAAAAATAATGAAGCAATACATTATGTAACACCTCTAATTAAGATGTTATTCCAATGTTGATTTGATGAAGAAATATCATATATGGATGATTAATAGACCGTTTTCGTAATGTATTCACGACTTTCCCCCTAACTGGGTAGCAACGCGTTATTGCATTCACCTGTATCTAGTCATTCATATTCAATGGATGGAATGCACTTTGAATCTTATTAGTTGTTGCTGCTAGGACAAACCTCAGATAAGCTTTGGGGTTGCCATTAGTAACATATTGTTTGTAAGACGTAAATAAAATTTGCATACATAACGAAAATGGTCTAATGGTTAAAGCAGTTATTCTTACACATTATATGAATAAATATTTGTGTATAAAATCACTATTTGAAGGTAACGGATAGAAATGGTCAAGTTTACCGGACCTGTAGCCATGTCAGAACCGTTCAGCCATCATCCCGGGTCACTGTCTCTTTTGATCTCAACGATAATATCATTTTAAGACGACTCCTTCAAGCGATCCTGAAATCAACCAAGAATGCATAGACCGGTGGTCACTGCAGAACGGTTCGGCCATGATGATGAGTCCTGTAAACAATCCATTACCTATAATATGTAGACATACTTTCTGATTTGCCTTACCATGATCAGCTTTGATGGTCAACCCAAGATGGATCAATGCAATGATGCTGATGACAAAAAGCAGGCTGTGACAAAATGAAAATAAAGTATAAAAATGATAAAGAAATATATAAGCACATCAATGAATAAACAATTTCATCACTGAGAATATGAACTTATAAATACATATAAATAGCATTTATATACAAAATTGCTCATTTACCAAATGTGTTGATTGGTTCGATTAGAGGAAATTGCCACTTGCGAATAAAAGTGAATAGTAACAAAAGAAAACAAAAGAAATGTACATAAAACAGGATACAGGAGCAAGTGAAGGAGAGGGACACCCCCCCCCCCTCCCCCAAACAAAAGAAGAAAAAGAGGAGGAGGAGGAGAAGAAGAAAAAGAAGAAGAAGAAAGAGGAGGGGAGGAGGAGGAGGAGAAGGAGAAGAAGAAAAAAAAAGAAGAAGAAAGAGGAGGAGGAGGAGAAGGCAGAAGAATATTTAAGACAAAAGCAAAGAGGAAAATAAATCAGAAAACAAGCAAAAGTAGAAGCAGAAAATAAGAGGCTAGAAATGAAGGGGGAATAAAGAAAAGAAAATTTTACCCTCTGATTGCGACTGATTCTGCTTTGTAGGTGTAAAAGGCAAACAAGATGGAAGTTAGGTACGCTCCAGCTGCTGCACCCAGAATAAGACCCTGCAAAAAATCAAAGAACATTTATTTAAAAAAAATGAATCAGTTATAGACATAGGATATTGTTGATAGTGGTATTTACTTTTTATCATTGAAATCAAATGCTTCTTTTTCTGGAATTTTCTGTGAGTTGTTTGATTCCACTAAAACCTTTGCCAGCTTTTATCCTGATCCAAAACTTCTTTTATCATAAACTTTAGAGCTGCTTTTTTTTCTCCTTATATAAAAGGAGTTAAGAATATGTATCATGGTAGGGTCAGACCTTGGCCAGCAGTGGGTGATCGTTGATCTCCGTGGCCACCCTCCGGCTAATCCTCATCACGATCCCAACCACACCCAGGGCCTCTACAAGCAGGATGAGGGGCTCTGTCAGCCAGACCAGCTGACCATAGAGCCAGACCAGCGGGTAGGGCACCACGTTAACTGGCAGGCAGATGATGAGGGCAAAGAATGCGATGGAGAAGACAGGCAGGAACGAATGCTGCAAAGATAAACCACAAGGAAAGGAAATACACATAAATACTACAGAACATCGAATTTGTCTGGCAAACAGGTGGTCAAAACTATTTTAGGTTGCTAACTTCAGCCTAGAAGTAGGGATAAGACATATTAACCCTAACCCTAGATCGGAATAACCATCTCATTCAGGGCATTCTTTAATCAAAATTACATTTTTGGACATACCCCCATTCAGAAGAGCCAGATGCAATCTCACTGGATCCAACGTTCAACAGTACAGAGACTGATTTTTCGGTCTACCCCATTCCCTAGCCCTAATTGTTTGACTCACCAACACTCTCCTGGTGAAGCTTTCCAGCACAGAATACACCATCATGAGGAGCGAGAATCGCAGCAGAGTGTCCGGCCCGCAGAATGTCCCCACAATCGGCATGGTGATCACCCATAGTAGCGGAAGCAAGCTGCACAGACTCAGGCAAGGCAGGCAGAAAGGCAGACACATTGTTTTGCCGGTGTGCGTGTGCTCATGCACCAAAGCAATTAACAGTTGAGTCAACTTGAGATATTTTTATTACTAAATATCAAGCCTCGAGGTCAAGCCGGCTTGGCCTAGGTCAGGCGTTATAATACTCTACTGTCTAAAGTTTGATAATAATAAACAAGGTGTAAATCGAGACTATAGAGTTAGATCGATCTACAGTCAATACATAGACAGTCCTCATAGTCGTAGGAATAGAAGACAGCAAGCCAGTTTTAAGGTTTAAGACAACAGAATAAGCACCATCTCTATTTCTTTCGAGAACATCATCTGAAAATAGCCACACTGTAATTTAGCTTCAGGTATAACAATAATAAGCCAATAACGCACATACACGTACTCAAATTGCCCGGTACTTTTTCTCCTAGTCGTAATGTATCAGGTGACTTGTAACACTAGTCACGTGATGTGTAGAGACATTTCGCCATGAACATGCGAGTTGCATGCGAAAAGGGAAAAAAAGATCTCCTCTTCTCTACAATTAAATATGGAAGGTAAAAAGTGGACAAAAGTTCACTCTCAGGATGTCCAGACCGGTCCTGCCTCATTTTGGACAGCAATCGACATTTGGTGGCTGAAGCCACACGTTGTAAATCGTCGTTTGTCGGCAGCTGTCGAACAATATCGAACTGAGGCTTCTGAGCTGCAGCCGCAGAATTGTGATCAGGAATCGAGCGCTCATTTACCGGGTACCTCCCCCGGACTGGCCGGGGAATTAGTGCAGGAGGAAGGCAACTCCGCTGTCAACAGCCACAATGCTGTGGTGCCGTGGCATTGCCATTTGTTTCGTCATTTGAGGAAGAGTAACTTCACAAATGAAACAGCAACAAACCTGGATATCATCAAAGGGTGCATTGATTCATGCATGTCAGAGAAAGGAACACAGGAGAGAAACTTAAACCATCCACGCACACAGCAAATCCAAAGTGGGCATCGAGTAGAGGATGAAAATGAATCTGCAGTTATGTGTGAAGAGCATGACCATGACCAGTCGTTTCCAGCTCAGGAAAAGTGCCTGATCTGTGTCCGAAAACTGTTAGCAAAGCGGGCAGACATTGATGTGATACAGGAGATTGGAATATTAGGTAGATCATTTGATATTCGTAGAATTGTATGCAGCATTTCTCTACCTCACAAGTGTCAGTGTGTGAATGGAAATCATGACAGTTAAATATGACCTTCCCCAAACTGAATGAAACATCTATTATGAGAATATTTCAGAAAAAACGTTCAATTTTTTTAACATGTGATCTTGGTATTCTTGGTAGTATTTAAGGGTAGTTTGCATTATTAACCAATCACAATTTCGTAATGGTTAGCATAGATAAAGCTAATGTATAATTTTCTTAATCCTTGCAAGTTTGCCCCATGGTTGTACATACACTACAGCTCAAAGGAATTGGCATAGGGAAAGGGAAAAGGGAAAGGAGCCACAGTTTTAAACCACAGTATATTTTGTCCAGTTCAGCATGAAACATGATGCTTTTTAAGCTAAAGCATCATGTTTCATGCTGAACTGGACAAAATATACCACAGTTTAAAACTGCGGCTCCTTCCCTTTCTTCCCTTTCCCTTTCCCTATGCCAATTCCTTTGAGCTGTAGAGTACATCACTTTTTGCTCCCATAATGCAAACATTGTTCAAGGATAATATAGAAGATATGACACGGTCTGAGCAGTTCCAGGCTGATACTAGAATTTCTTTTAAAATGTGTGTACACCACAGTGCCAGCTATCAGATCTAGAACTAAGGTTAGAATTGTTATTGTTTCAAACAACTTGCCATTGAACACTTTGTCACCTATGTATATGTATATGGATCAAAAGGTACTGAATGAGCAATCAATTTATCTTGGACAAACTTATTGGTTGGAAATGTGTCGATGAGAAAAATTGCATGGCACGTCGCTGGTGTTGAAGTGATCATGAATCTTTGTTATTTTCCCCCTTTAGATCGGATGAGAGGTGAAGCCACATTTATTGTGCTGTGTTTGGGGAAACTCAAGCAAGAGGCAGATGCAGCATCCTGTGATGTCATCTTGCCAGCTTACAAATTCCTGTTCCAGGACAAACGGTGAGACGCCAAACAAAGAATTTCCCCTCTTGCTCCTCCTGGGTCTTTCCTGCTATTTCATTTTTTGCCTCCATCTCCTAAATCTTGCCATTTCACTGTCATGCAAAATGGTGTATTTTTTCACATATTTGTATGTATACATAAATGTAGGAAAAAATATTTGTAAATACTGCGAGACATATATATTTCATAATTTCTATATTTTATACGGGTCCAATATTCACAAGCCCTGCTTCTTTTGGGACCCCACCAATTTTTTTTCCTTCCTTTGAATGAATGGTATTTGGTATTTTTGGTTTGTTGTTTATGTTCATTAAATGCATGTTTCTGTAGTTGTTTTTTTGTGGAAAAGTAAATTGAATCTTGAATTTTAGTAAAGTTTATTTCTGTGATCATTGCTTCAGTATTAGTTTGTTGGTGAATGATGACTACAAGATGTCTTGTCCATCATTATCGTCATCGTCATCGCCGTCGACCTCCTCCCTGTCATCCATGCCCACCATTCAGTGGCTGGGTAGTACTCTACTCCCTAAACTTGCCAAGTGGGCCCGCCAGGAGCCATCTGGGGCACCTGTTCAGGCCCGGTCCCTGGTGCCCATGGACCAATATACCGCCCTCTATCAACAGATGAAACAGAAGTATGGCGTCAAGTTTGTTGAGGTACCATTTTAAAAAAAAAATTATCTGAGATTTAAATTTTATTTTATAAATGGTCTTCCTAAATTTGAAGAACACACTTAACATTCATTGTGTCGAAGCAATATACTGACATCTTTTTATCCAACAAATAATGTATTACAGTGTGTTATTTGTCTCATTTCAATTTGTTTAGATAATGCAAGTCTATTCAACTATTTTTAAAGTTAGATTTACCTGTAGTTTGGATTATTGTAGTACTCAGTAGGTTCATCGAGTTTGAATATTTAAGTAATAAAGACGATTTTGTCATTATTCGCCATTTCTGTGTCACTAAAGTACTCAAAACTAATACGTGCTTAAATTTTGCAACTTGCAGATTTGGCCAGAAACCACAGACCCCCTGAAGTTTGTGTATGAAGATGTTGCCATAGCTACCTACATTATGCTGCTGTTTGAGGCGGAGCGGAGAGAGATGGGCCAGCCCAACGATGCAAAGAAGCAGTCGTTTGTGGATCTAGGTTGCGGCAATGGACTCCTAGTTCACATTCTAAACAGTGAGGGGGTAAGAAGTCAGCAATAGATTTTCTTTGTAAAACAGAATTACCCCTGTCAGTCCCATATGCAATAATCTGTGTTGAAATTAACATTGGATTATCATTGCTTTGTTATGAGTGGGTTAAAGGTTAAGATATAGAACCTATAATCATGGCATTACTGTTGTGCTACCATGATGGTCGCCGATCTGATTTACTTTCAACGAATTAATAATTTTAGAATGATTCCTTTCTGTGATCCTGAAATCAACCACTAACCTGTCTTTATAGCAACATGCTCTCATAAAGGGAAAGTTTACCCTGGCCTGAAGTTCAATTGGTTTTAATTACAGCGGAAAAAGTAAAGTAACATTGCTGAGGGTCTGACAAAAATTTGTTAATGGATAAGTAAGTTGTGACTTTTTAAAAGTTTTGATTTTGTGATGTCATTTGCATGTTGCTCTCCCATGTGTTATGAGCTGTATGGTTCCATAAATTGCTCTTCCTTTCTTTTTTGAAGAAAGATTAAAGATTCTCTTTCAAGGAGCTTTGTGTGTAAAGCATGTGTTCAATTATATATCAAATATACTTATACAATAGTATACATCCTTTTGAGCAAATGGACATTTAAAAGAACAAATTGTACACAACATTTGGGAGAGCAACTTGCACTTAATGTCACAAAATTACACTTTAAAAAGTCACAACTTTCTTATTCTTTGACATATTTTCCTCAAACCTTTTCTTATATGTATGTTTTTTCATGTTTTAACTTCAGGGTGGATTTTTCCTTTATTTACTCTGGCACAAAAATATGTGTAATGTGAAAATTTTGATATGCATGAAAAAATAATCTGATGAGCATGTTTCATCTTTTTTCCCATGTCACATCTATATACAGTGGGGGCAAGAAAATATGTAATAATAATATATTATATACCGTGTCAGATATGCACTAGTTATTGTCTTCCGCATATTGTGTCTTCAGTATCCGGGCAAAGGAATTGATCTGAGGAGGAGGAAGATCTGGGACCTCTATGGACCAGACACAAACCTTGAGGAGAATGCCATCATTGCTTCCATGGAAACCTCATTCGGGAACAGTGATTGGCTGATTGGCAACCACTCAGACGAGCTCACTCCCTGGATACCGGTCATGGCTGCCAGGTATTCATTTATTTTTATATGTAGAGGCTCATGGGGGATTCCGTGAATGACGGTAGAGGGCTCTGTGGGTGTCCCCTGTATGCAGCTGCCATGATTTTTTTAAGCTTCCTATAAAAATTAGGGGAAAAAATTGATTTATTGTTCTTTGTTGCAAAATATTGCCATGTGTTAGTAAAAGAAAATTGATAAAGGAAAGTATTTTTGTCATTTCCAAGAAGTTTGTTCTCATATTGTAAGTGCACAGTACTGTGAATAATTTTTTTTTTCTTCTGAAATGTGGTTCTACACGTCTGGAGATGTGAGCATGTTCACAACTTTCTTTCCCTATTGGGCCCCATCATATAAAGTGTTGCAATCGGACTCTGTTGCAAGTCAAAATCCCCAATCTCATATGTACAGAGTTACAGTTGATATTGTTGCAATTCTTCATAAGACATGGCCCAGTTCTGTATTATTCATTGGCAGTAATCTCAGTGATTATCTTCCTGCCTCACCAGGTCTTCCTACAAGACGCGCTATTTTGTCCTCCCGTGCTGCTTCCATGACTTTGACAGTAAATTCAACTGCAGCGTCGCTGGGCAGAGCCATTACCGAACATACCTGGACTTTGTGTCGGAGGCCGGGAAGGCGTGCGGCTTTGAGGTAGAAGAGGACAAGATGAGAATACCCTCGACAAAAAGGGTATGACTTGACTCCAAACAGGGTCTTGAGAAAAGATGGTTGGGGTTGTAGTTCACTCTTCTTTTCCCTTCCCCATATTCCTCTTTATTTTCTCTTTCTGTTTCCTTGTCTCTTCCATCTTTCTCTTTCTGTCTTCCCCCCCTCCTCTTTACCACTTTCTGTTTCCCTTCCAATGTCCCTCTTGATGATTCTCTTCTCTTTCTCTCTATTCACCTTTTTCTCTGTTCCTCTGTATCTCTCCCACCCCCTCTTTACCACTTTTCTTTTCCCTCCCCATGTTCCTCTCGGTGATTCTCTATTCCCCTTTCTCTATCTCTGTTTCTCTGTATCTCTCTCTCTCTCTTCCCCACCCCCCCTCTTTCTATGTTATTCTGTCTACACCTGTGCCATACATTAAATTGCATTAAAGATTTTGAGCATTTGCATAGGAGTTGCGATGGGCAGAATCTGTATGATTGTTATTGTATCGAAACGATGATATGTTACACAGGGCTCACGTGAATGGTAGCAGAGATTTGTTGATGCAGAAAGGGCTAAGTTACTAACCGCTAAAATGGGCAATTGTGTGATATTTGCTTTGATGTTCATTTTAAGAGCTTTAATAAATTTGGTGCTCTCTTTTCATAAATTGCCAGATCTGCCATGTGGGGAGAAGGAAGACGTATCCTGAAGAAGAACACAGCACAGTTCTTGAGGAAATCAGAGATTACGTGGCGAGTCGGTGCAATCGCTCCTCAAAAAATGGGGTTGCCAAGGAGATGAATGAAAGTGGGAGTGCAGGACATGGTTCAGCTGTGGATGAGGGCCAGAACAAGGATGCTACGCAGAGTTCTGGAGTCGAGGGGGATTCGTCTGTCCCCAAGGTGCAGAATTTTGCGCCCAACTTCATCCCGCGAGCAGCGGAGGAGAAGGTGAAGAACTGCAGTCGAGTGGATTGGTCACTACGGAAACGCATCTCTCATGAGGTTGCCTGCGCGATTCTGGAGGCAGGAGGGGTGATGAGGGTTGAAGAAGGAGGAGGAGAAGGTTCATCAACTGATGATTCACCAGAGAGAAAATCCAAAGTAGCCAAGGTCTGGAGGAAAGGAGGTTGGTAGCTAACCCTACATTAATTCCTCCTCTCCATCAACCTCCATCAAGCTCATATCCTATCTCTTGTTTTATTCCCCTCTCTTTTTATATCTCTATCCCTTTAATTTAATCTACTCTCCTTTTCCTGGAATCTGTCTCTTCTTGCCACCAAAATAATGGCTCATTTCTTTTCTCTGCAGCCCACCCCCCCCCCCCTCCCTCTTGCCTTTTGTTATCTCATTGATATATTAGAATGCTATCTCTGCCCTGAATTGAATTTAATATTACAGAATTGTCATACGATTATGCATTCAAAATATCATAGTAAAACTAATATTTATTCTATCTCTAGTATACCTGAAAGATGTGATATTAAGAGTTTTGCTAATGGAGCAATTTGTGGAAGAAATTACAATATTAATTCATTTGCCTCTGTCTCTCTACCTTATCTCACTTTTTCTATATCTGTCATTCTTCTCCCTTAGAAGTACAAAGCAGTGAGAACAATTCTTCTGGTTGACTGTACCAATGTTGAGAAATCTCTGGTTACACAGATCAAGATTGTCTCATTTAACATTTCTTCTTGCTCTGTTAGGTTCCTTGAGTCTTGGAGAGGTTGTCAAACTCTTTGACAGTGCCACGCTGAAGAGCCTGAAGAGCGAATGTGGAGGACTTAAGACGCTGCTCAAGAACTGCAACCAAGTCTTCCAAAGTGAGATCAATCTGCAATCTTCATGTTTTGTATTGTCACATATTAGCGCCATCTTTCGTATATAATCATCTAACCATTCACATCACTTCTCCATACTGTATATACGGTACAGTTGTCCCATAATACACTGGCGCAGCGACATCCGATCCTGTTTGCAGCCATTTCTGCTTATGGTCTCATACACTAGACTGGAAGTAGACAGGACCGCAAACAAAATCAGAATATGGTTGCGCGGTGCATCATGGAATGACTTTCCTTATAAGGGGTATTTGTAGAGAATATGATCCAGTAATTCCACCATCTGATGGTCAAAGTGTAATCTTCATGATGCTCACTTAAAAAAAATACACAATTGATTGATGATCATCACCTTATAAACACAACACAAGCAAATTTCCTTTGAATGTGACAGAATTTTTTTTTTTTTTGGATAAGTGCATGTATGGGGATTTGCCATTCCTGCATGGTCCCGGCTCCAGTGAATAAGCTTCTTCTGACATCCGACATTTTGTGAAACATGCAGTGTGTACATAAAATTAGGTCATATTTTCTGATTAATACATATACAGTGTACATGCAAAATATTTGAATATTTTTTAGTCAAAGGGGGAAACAATTTTATGTCAGTAGTTAGTGTTTTTTTTTTACTGGTAAGTTTTATGCAGCCAGGTGGTTTCCCAATCTATGAGAAAACACTCCATCCATCAAATAGGAATGTTAAAGGGAAAGTTCACCCGGAACTTTTGGGACTTAACATATGAGATGCTCTCCCATATGTTGTGTAGAGTATAATTACATAAATTGCTCTTTTTGATTTTAGCTCTGGAATGATTTTTTTTTTCATGAAGGTAAGTGTGTAAAACCGCATTTCTAGTCAATCAAATGTATCAATTCACAGGTAAAAGGAAACATGTTTTTGAGAAAATGCACATTTTGGAAAAAAATGTATACAACTTGTGGGAGAGCACCTCGCATGTGACATCACAAAATCAAAACTTTGAAAGGTCATAACTTTCTTATCCTTTGACGGATTTACATAAAATCTTCACTAATATGTTTCTTTCATGTGCCTGATTTTATTGAAATAAACTTGTTTTCAGGGTGAACTATCCCTTTAAGTGAAGGTGTTTTGAATAGGTGAGTCATACCAATGTACTTTAACCCAACGTTTGCCAGACAAAATGGCACTCTAGGATTTGAGTGTATTATTTGTGAATAAATTAATACACATGTGGCACTCAAATAGTTAAAAAAACACCTTTTTTATGAATCCTTTCCTTGTCATTTCCAGTCATTGGGAACCAGGTCACAATCAAGGACTGGAGCAATATTAGCGCCTGCACCAAGACAATCCTGCCCCACGAGCAGGAGAAGCGAGAGAGGGAGAGACAGAGACTCTACAAGACTAGGCCATGCTGGTTCTACTCCAACCATCCGGACGGTTGCCCCCGCACGACGGACGATTGCAACTATGCCCACGGGCAAGAGGAGTTGAGAGAGAGACCCGCCTTTGGGAAGGGTGTGAAGTAGGATTGTAGACTGTAGACCTGTGGACGTTGAATTGATTTGGGAACATGCTTCCTTTGCTGCGTATATACATGCACAGGATGAGCTATGTTATTGGCGGTACTCTGCCATTTTTTCTGCTATCGATTAGTCAAATATTCAACTGGTTGAACACCAGTTGATCTCTCCCTATATAGTCAATAATCCATGTAGTCTCGTACCTATTGTCCCATATTCACAGCTGTGGGTTAGCTTAGACCGCATACTCAAAAATACTAAAAAAAATCCTTGATTTTCATTTTCATCACAGAATCACAACAGTGGGTAATTTCAGTTATTTGCTGTAATTATTGTGGACAAACTCAACATACCATAGTAATTCTGATGACAAAATCAATGATATAGAATTAATAATAATGTTTTGTTGATTTATTTTGTGTCCCATAAAGTAAGTACAGGTTCCGCTCAATGTTTGTTTTAAACCTCTGTTTAGAATACTGGCTAATATGTCTAATTATATTTTTGTGTATTTCCAACTTTGTCTATGATTATTTTGTCTACTTGCCGTATGGTTTTCTTTTTTATAGGTCTGCACCAAATGTTATCTTCCAGATGAATTTAGGAAGTAGACCAAGAAGTTCTAGATCAAATGGCTGTATACCCTAGCGGCCTTCATTTGGGGAAAAACTCCTAAAATTTAACTGTAAGCCCATCAATTGTACAAAGAATATGCCTATAGTTATAAATATATATATATTTTTAAAATATATATGTTTATCATCTTTTTACAGTTATATAGAGCATCTTGTGTTTGGAAAGGCTTTGAAATATGAATGTGCAAACCGTATTCTGTGAATCCTATGGTGTCACATTTTAAACTAACTTGGAATATGTTATGGTCCGCTTTCTGGCAGTAGATGGGGAAGATGAGACAAAGATTTTGTATTCTTATGCAATTGTCTTCTTTTATATTACATAGGAATTGAAATTACCATGTGACATGTTCATATATCATTTACATTTTCCACATTCAACATGTATTTCAAATAAATTCTCTATTGTCAACATAGTTCTTTAGCATGAGGACAGAACATAAGCGAATGAATTAGAAATCTGAATTTGAGCATGGACCTAATAGAAATGGACCGTCAACTCCTTTTATGAGTGATCCTGGGTCACTTTGCATAAATCAGTGGTAAATCCTAAAAAAACAGCAATAGCTTCCACTGCATTAAGACTTTACCGCCGTTTTTTATCGGTAAATGGTTTCTCAATTGCGGTAAATAAAAAAAAGCTTTATCCTAGTGGTAACCGACCGCTATGATAAATCACAATTAAAATTTGTGCTCACAAAATGGCTGCGGCAGGGATAGCAGCCAAACTGCAGAGGCAGGCGTTTCGGCATGAGAGGGTCCTCCAAGACTGCTATATCAAAAAATATTTGTCAGCACTTGTATTAAGCATATTCTATGTCTAGACATCTTCCTAGTTTGAGTATTTTCAATGCAATTTGGAAGTGTGTATTAGGTCAGTTATCTCAAAATATATATTTTTTCAGTTCCATTGTATGTCTGAGAGACAAATGCCTTCCTCTCAAGTTTTTCTCTTTATCCCCCTCTCACCATTTTCCCTCCCCTCTCCCCCCCCCCCCCCCTCACTCCATCTCTTTCACTTCCTCTCCCTTTGCTAAACCATTTCTGCATCTCTCTCTCTCACACACTCATTTTTCTCTCTCCTTGTGTCACCTGTACTAATGTGTATTTGTGACATTTTTAAATACATGTATATTTATAATACCTAGGCCCCATGTTTTAAAGAATTGCTATCAATCTTAACTCTGAACATTAGAGATAAGGGATTGAACTTGCAATCGAATTTGCAACTCTTTATACGATGGGGCTTTCAAATCTTCAACTGTGCTGTTAATTTTGTGTAGTCTTTTTCTCTTCACATTTATGGAGGCTTGTCATCAAAGCAAATTTCCTACATGGAAAATAAATTGCAATAAGAGAAAATTAAAAAAAAAATTGCTTTACAAACAAATTGTAAAATTGTCTTCTATGTATCAGTGAAAAACATGAAAGGATACAAACTCGACCACATAGATATTCTGGAAGTAAATATACATATATTTAATAACAATTCATCAGTATAAATTGATGATCAAGTCTTGTTAGAAGCATATTATGAGATTACTACTGTTCCATAATTCCTTGAGCATAAAAATACGCGCTTTGGGCAAAGTAACGACCAAGAGACATTCGTGGGGATGAACATATAATAATTTTATAACTTATAAGAAAAGACTTTCTAAAAAAAAAAAATTGGCTACAATTTTATATTATCACAGTCATACCTTTGCCATGAAGAGATGCAGACTGAAATGTGAAAAAAAACACATCATACACCACCTGAAACTTATTCATGACAGCTTTGAAAAAAGCCTACAGCTTACTCCCGGGTATCATGTTTGCACGAAGATGTTAGTATTTTCTCAATTGCTTCGTCTGCAACTAATACCTTCTATTACAAATCCTAAGAATATATGAATATGTTTACCCACTGCTTTTAATAATGGGCAATCATGCCTGATAAATAAACTAAACTAATCCAGGTACTTATTTCTAAACATTTAGTTTGATAAAATCAACAAACATGGGGAACTCAGCCGAAATGGTGGGATATACATTAGTAAATAGCCTTAAAACAAAATAGCTAACCTAAACAAGAAATAAATAGCACATACAAATAGTCTGAATAGTGTGTATAAAAAGGACAATGTCAAAAGTTGATGGTCAGTTTCATGTACAGTATAAACAGTTACATTTCAATAAAGGCATTTTTTTCCCCACACACCCACTATAGCTAAAGACCCATCATTACATAAGAAAACGCGCCTATATGCGGAGGGCGAAATGTATAATACAAGGTAAGAGTTAGTATCAATAACACACAAAATTGAGTAAACAGAATACAGGTTTAAATTTGTAACATGGGCTTCAGTATCTCAGCTCTCAGAAATCATGCAGCAGTTTCAACAATGGCAAAAAAATATTTTGTAGTCACGTAAAATACTGTTGTAAAAAAAGAGGAAGTCTTCCTGATTCTGACATTGATACAGTGCCACTCTCTAACTACATCTATGGATTATCATAAACCAGGAAAATGTGATAAAACATTCTTGCTTTTATCTACTGGCAACTATTTTGCATAGTTTGTGCACACATTTCTGGAGCAGATTTCGAGAGGGCACATTATACATCTAGTCCAATATTGCTCAGAAAGTCCAAGCTCCACTTTTGTACCACCTGTATAAATAAGAAAATCTCTCATTTGCCACCTACACTGACACTCAAAATTATATGTTATTAGAAAACAATATTACTTATTAAATATTTGATCATTATATGTTATATAACAGTTAATTTACAATTGAGAATGTTTTAGATGACTCGCCATAAAATCAAAGAGAGATAGACATTGAGGTAATTGTAGTAAATAGCGTCAAATAATCCAGTTATTGTAACTTGCCTCTACACATTGGTTAGACGCAATTTATTTATTGTATAAAAAACACTATCTTGGACCTTTTTCTACCACACATACAGTTATCATATCATACAAATCATCTCATACACATTTACTGGAAAAATGTTTTGGTTTCTGTCTAAGGAAAATACTCCCCAAAAAATCCATTATAATAAGGGTCGCTTTGTTACAAAATGGCAATGAATAACCCTAGTAAAAGTGAAATTTCACACTGCATCCCTATCTTTACGAATAGGATACAATATAAAAATGTGATGCTACATTCACTAGAAATACCATCTTCCTTGTCATTTTAATAACAGCTACCAGCAGGTCAAAGCCAGAAAAAGCAAACCAAAATACTTAAATTTGAAACCCTATTTGATTTAGTATAAATTAAACATGTCAATTCAGATACAGCACAGGCACCACCTTCAAACCCTCAAAGTAAAATCTGTTAATCTTTGGTCGCGTCTCTCAAATACCAGTTCCCAATAGTCAGCCCAGCCCGGCCGGAGTTTAAAAATATGGCGAGTAGTTACTGTGGTCCCATTTGTAGCCCAGTGGTTGGAAAACCTAAAAGAGAATAAGGAGTGATCATGCAGGGTTAATGGTATCGAACTGTGACAACTCAAAGAATGGAGATATTTTCAAAGATAGCTATTATCGGCCGTCTCCAATCCACACAAGCATGTCATCCCATTCTGTCTACACTTTGTTACATCTCCAGTGGAAATGTTAACATTTTACTAATTAAAACAAACAAAAGAGTACTTTACCCCACCATAAAAATGCAAAGGAAAACTTTCATTGTTCTCCATACTCTCAAAACCTTCATTGCTCTCAATGGTCTCAATATGTTCAATGCTTTCATTTGTTCTCAATATTTTCAATGCTTTCATTACTTTGAATGATCTCAATATTTTCAATACTTTCGATAACAAGAATATTGTTATATCCATGTTCGTTATAATTTTATTATATCTCTTTACAATGTTATTACATCTCATTATAATAGGAAAAGACTGTACCACATTGGCACATAAAAAGAGTGAAGGGAATTCCCCTCTGGCTCACCTGATGATGTCACCCTCCAGCCCGTGGCCCCCGTGGTCCAGGTGCCCCCCCTCAGACCTCCTCAGACTGCATACCACCAGCCTGCTGCTGCATCTGCTTCTGCATCTGGGCCAGCATCTCCTGCATGCGGCGCAGCTGTGGAACGGTGCGCGCAAGGAGAGAGAAAATACATTTATTAGCTGCTAGCTTTGGTTATATACATGTATATGTGGCACTTAAGCATTGAAACGGCTGATGAACAGTGCACTAAAGGGAACAATCACTGATGATTTTGCTTTTTATAGGTTTGTGTTACCATGTTAAAGCATAAGTTGTAAATACAAACATAAACAATATCAAAGGGATAGTCCACCCTGAAACTAAGTTGTTTTCAATCAAAGCAGAATCATAGAAGAAAAACATAAATGAAGGTTTGATGAAAATCCACCAGGGAATAAGAAAGTTATGATCTTTTAAAGTGCTGATTTAGTGACGTCACATGTGAGGTACTCTCCCAAATGTTGTGTACAGTTTTTGTTTAAAATGTCCATTTGCTCAAAAGGACATGCATAATTTTATGCGTGCATTTGATACATTATTAGAAATGTGTTTTTACACACATACCTCTATGAACTAAAATCTATTTCTTCATCAAAAACAAAAGAGAGCAACTTCATGAATTATAAAGCACACAACATTTGGGAATGCACATTGCACATGACGTCACAAACTTGAAATTTAAAAAAAAAGTCATCACTTTCTTATTTTTTGACAAATTTTTGTCAAACCTTCACTAAAAGGTTTCTTTCATATTTCTGCTTTTATTGAAATCAACCTATGTTCAGGGTGAACTGTCTCTTTAATGTACCCTCCATGTGCAAATATGGGAGGAACATGAGTGAAAACAGGGCCCCCATCTTACCTCTGCCTCTTTCTCGAGCAGCATGCGGTCCTTCTCAGTTCCTTGTTCTTCTGGGGCAGGTCCCCCTCTCCTGCTGCTGGGAGGAACAAACAAAGACATTCAGCCATCAAGACTCGAGAAACTAATCAATAGGGAGTATTGTATGGTTACAAAATACCAAACAAAGGAAACACAAATTGTGCTTTAAATAAAAAGAGAACAAAAACCCTTGGTACGAAAGAAGTGAAGGTTGGAGGAGGGATATCATTGGGCAAAAAACAAATTTTCTGATTAAATGCTTATTTCTGTTAAGTGTATGTGAAGTGAAGCCTTACAGATTATTACAGGCACAAGAAATTAAAATAAAATTGTGATTTTCTTAAGAATCCCTACATTGGTCAATTAACTAATATATGAGAAGGGCTAAAGTAAATTTATCTACAAAGAAGTATGCCATGTTCGTGTTCTTGATCAGTTACTCTGCACAAAAAGACCATCAATGCATCTAAAATTCAAACCAACCTAATTTTTCTTTCAAAAAGTGAACATGAACACAGTGCTTAAATGCTTTTACACAATATAGTAACCAACAAAAACATCAGTAAATACAAATATTGGTAGACAGAATATTTAGCAACAATTTCATCAATACATTCATCATGATCTTACATTCATGCAACTGGTCACTTTAAAGAGGGAAAATACCTCAAAGACCCATAATTGATTATGCAGCCAAAATCAATAATACATGCATGATTGACATAATTCTTGATTTACATGAAAACAAAATATGCTCTAACGTGTATCACAATGACATGAACAGTATGAGATCTCTCACCATGGAAAATAATAAGTTGTTGATACCACTGGTGAGAAACAGGGCAAAATATGTGTCACTTATCATTTCCTGTTGCTGGTATTAAATTAAAAACTGTATTTTTAAGTCAAATCTGTAAAAGTATACTATCAAAAAGTGCAGGAAATTAAAATCAGCTTTGGCAACTTAAATGACTGGTCATAAATTTGGGAATGAAGCTAGAAGACAATTTAAAATCAAATGAAATACATAATATAACAAAGAATACATGTGACATTAAATTGGAGCAAAATGAACAGATTAAACCGTATGAAGACAAAAACCTTTTATTACAGTAAAACAAAAATGATTGATGAAATGCAGAATAACCATGTAGACTGTGAAAAGTAATATGCGAATGAAGCAAGTAATAAGCTTTGAAATAAATTATAAAAAGCATGCCTAAACATGTATGTGGCATACGACAAAGGGTGATAACAAATGCAAATGTATCTAACGATTTACCTGACAATATTTCGGCAAAGTGCATACAGGGAGAGGAGAAAATGGAGAAAGGAGGAGGCAAATATTGATCGATAGATCATGAAATGGATAGAAGGAAAGGGGGAGGCAGGGATCAGGAGAGGAAGAAGTGGAGATAGTGAGTTAAGGATACAAAAAGGAGGGGGAAATTATTAACAACAAGGGAACAATTACACAAACAGTTAATAAACCAGTTATCAGTAAGTAATTCCAGGTTACATTTGTTGATTGAAGTTAGAAACAACAGTATTAAACCACAAGGTGTTAATATCAATCTAGGGTTGACATATTTTATTTCAATTGTAACACTTGTGATAATGAGTAGCCAAAAAAGAAAAAAACACTGAAACTACTCCTGGAAAGTGAGAGTAGGCAATCTCCTTGACAAGAACAAAAAAAGTGTCAATGTAATTACTGGACAAGTTCAATTGTAGCACTTTGAAGTGAGACAGGTACTGTATACCAACTAGCATGAGAAGGTACAGAAATTAGTACTAAGATGCAATGACACACAAACTAATCCCCTATTAGTTTGTACTACTAGTGCAAAAATGGGATGCCAGCACATCAAGTGTAAATAATGCCTCCGGCCACTTCGTGGCGGAGGCATAAAAATATTACAATAATAATAATTGCTCCTATTTGACAGTGGGATGGATATACATACAGTATATGCCATAATTTCACAGGTTTTTCATTTTCGGGAATTTCGCGAGTCTGGATTTAACAACACGCGAAATTATCATTACGATGTGCTCGAGCACATGTGCTACTAGTACTAGTACTCCACGATCGCGAATTTCTCCACTCGCGAAAATTTTTGTGAAGTCCTGATTCGCGAAAAATTAGACTCGCGAAATATATGGCGTATACAGTATACTAGTATGACTACTTACAGTATTACGAGAATACACAATGCGTATAGAGGCTTTGACACTGCTTAGGATACTGGGCTCCATGTCATTAAAACAAATATCACAGAGAGTTTTTATCCCATGATGCACCGCGCAGCCACATTGGGATTTCGTTGGCAGTCCTGTTTGCTTCTGGTCTAGGATTCTATTGTATAGGACCGGAAGCGGACACGACTCTTCAAAACATATGGAGGTTGCTGTGCGATGCATTATGGGAAGGCCATCAACAATTTGTGGCCGAAACATCTTGATCTACACATGGAGATATTTGAGATGAACTTACGAGGGTGCTTTCTTGGCGGCAGCGCCACCACCACTCTTGGCTAGTTTCTCCGAGCGGAAGGCCTCATAGTGGACCTCGTGAGTCACGTCCTTCAGATCCTCCATGTAAGCACTGCAGGGGAACAACAGCCACCATTAAAGGGCATATACTGTACTGGGAAGGTAAAAAAGCCTCCAAAAGGTAATTGTTAGCAATCTTCTTGCCAATGGTCTTAAATTTATGTATAGAACATTTTAGAAGCTTGCTGAAAGTTATTTGCCCTCAAATGATCCACATATGGAGTAATTAATGACTAATGATTAGATCCTCAAAATGTTCGGGCCGAACATTTTGAGGATTTGTGATCTAATCACTCATTACTCAAAATGTAGATCATTTTTAGGGCAAATAACTTTCAGCAAGCTTCTAAAATAGACAATACATGAATTAAAGACCATTGCCAAGGAGATTGCTAAAAATTACATTTTGAAGGCTTTTTTGCCTTCCTAGTACAGTATATGCCCTTTAACTCTAGTCAACTCATTTCTTTCTGTAGTGACTGATTAATGTGTACCAGACAAAATGTGGCTGTAAGTGACGTGTGTGTATTGCTTGTGATATAAAATTCACATGTGGTACATTAAGAGTTGAGTATCCACGACAAAGTAAGACAACCACTTGTATTTCTTTCTATAAACTGTGGTATTTACACAACTTTATATTTCTGGCTAGTAAAAATAAGAACATTAATTCTAGTCGGGTCAGTTCTTTTCATAGTAACTGGTTAAGCTACAGCTGCAAGAGGGATATGCTACTCTGTAACTACAGCTATGAATTTTATTTCACAAACAAATATATACATCATGAAATTGCAGAAAGTCTACTGAATACTTACATGAGCATGCTCCGTAATTTGATGAAGTCACAGTGGTCTGGGTTTTCAACTGAAAGAGTACAAAGAACATATTTGGTTCATGATCACAGTTAGTTCATGATCACACCATGTTTAGAAAATCTTCTCGCAGAATGAAGATGGACATGACGGTGACAGGATGGGGGGGGGGGGGGGGAAGGCACAGTAACATGGAAAAGGAGTGGTTAATGACAGTAGGCAACCTCATAGACGCTGTCAAAACAGGAATTTTTCATGTCAGACACTAACTCTGCTATTTAATTTACCCTTCATTTTTCTGCTTCCTCAAGTCTTTTATCACAATCATTTGATAAATCTGTTCGGATTGGATCATTTCATTTATAAAGTGAATGCTAATCCACAAAAATGAGTTTGGTTTGAATGCACTTTAAATTAAGAAAAGCTTTCACTAATCCTGCTTCACTGTAGGCAGTGTTATGGACATACAACTATAAATTGTCAAATAAAAATAAAATACATCACAAAAATAGAAAAGAGAATGCAACAAGGAAAGGAGTATGAAGCACTTGACTAACCTTCAACAACACCCCATGGGTAGAGACGACCCCTGACCTTTCGACCTTTGACCTCGATCAGCTGGCTCGACCCACAGACAGCAAATGGTACACTAGCCTAAAGAGAGGGAGAGGAAGAAACAGAAATCAGTAAGATATTTACTAAAGGTCACACATTTCTTCAGCTGGTTAAGATTACAAGAGTTGGAACATGCTGCTGGGAACACTGTAATTAATGAATGTCCCATGAATGTCCTTTGACATGTACATTCAATGACAATTAGAAATATTGTATTGTATTCATGTCAGAGTCCACTGAATATGGTAATATTGGTTTGTGTTGAAGTAAATATGGTATATCAAGGAAAAAACACTGAAAAAATAAAATGTACATGTGAAATACTTTGTTGCTACCACTGATTTCCAATAGACATATTGTATGTACTGTAATGAAGTGAGAAAAAAGATGGAGAAAGAAAGAGAGACAGAAGTAAAGAGGAAGGGAGACTAGAAGAGGGGAAAAGGGCAATGAAGGAAGATGGTGAAATTAGAGAAAGGTGAGTAGAAGGGGAGAAAGACAGGCAGAGAAAAAGAGAGGAAGACAGTGAGGAATGAGAGAGATAGGAGAGCAAAAGAAAAGAGGGAGGAAAAGAAAGAAGGGATGGATGGAGAGATGGGAGAAACGAAGAGAATAGGGCAGCAGAAGAGGAGAGGGGATAGCAGAGTAAGGGAGAGTCTCGGGAGGATAAGACATGGACAGAGAGGAGGTGACAGGAGTGTGAGAGTTGGAGACTGAGAGGGAGAGTAGGATAAAAGAAGAAGAAAAAGAGGGAGGTAGGGCAAGGGAGAGAAAAAAAGAGGGGGAAAGGAGGAAGGGAAAATAGAAGAAAGGGAATAGGCAATAGAGGAAGATGGGAAAATGAAGATATGGAAAAATAGAGTTAAATAAAAGACAGAGAAATGGGAGTGGAAGGGGAGAGAAAGACAGGCAGATAAAGAGAGATGAAGACAGTGAGACATGAGGGAGAGTGATAAGAGGGCAAAAAGAAAAAGAGGTAGGAAGAGAGAGAAGTGATGGAGGAAGATGGGAAGAGAAAACAGCAGCAGAAGTAGATAGGGGATGGCAGAGTAACCAGAAGAGAGCCTCGGAGAGGATAAGACAGAGACAGAGAGGTAGCGACAGAAACAGAGACAGAGAGGGACAGAGAGGTAGCGACAGAGACAGAGACAGAGACAGAGAGGGACAGAGAGGTAGCGACAGAGACAGAGACCGAGAGCTTTTAAGATGCCCATCATCAACCTTAAGCTGCTTGTTGTGCTCCTTGAAGTCTTCGTCCTCATCTGAATCTGAGTCTGGCATGTGGTAGATCTTGATGCCATTGTCATGAATCTCATCCAGTACCTAAAATATCACAATGTTACAAGAACAACCAAAAATGAGCTCACCTCTAAACTTGAAGTAATTCAAATCAAATTCAGTAAAGGTTTATTAGCATGCCATTTTGGCAGCCATCACTGATGTGCATAGCTGTTTACATACACAATTTAAAGAACATTAAAAATTGTAGTAATTATACAGTGTTTATAAATAACACAATGGTATGAATAAAGTTTTGAGTGTAATGTTAATTGAAAGTATGAACAAAATAAAGAGCACTATTGTAGAATCTACTGGTTTTGGCAAAAACAACATGTCCATCTTCTGCAGTTCCTTTTCTCTATGAAGTGATATAGGCTGCAACGTGACAAATTAATTACAAAAAACGATGAGACAATTTCCCCCCTTTGAAAGGGCTCCAAGATTTTTTTTTTTAAATAGAGACAGATTTTGCTCATAGAGTATAATACACATGACGGTTCAATAAGTGTTTTATGTCAGGCAAAAAATGGAGCTACAGTCCCTCCCCGTTCCCCCCCCCCCCCCCCCCCACCTTCCCACACCCTCTTTAGTACATAATGATTTACTTTCCCCCTGGCTTTACTCCAGTATTTCACATACAGCTGTACATTTAAAAAAATCACAGTGTGATCACAGTCTCATCCAGTTTCAATCTCATCAGGACTGCAGTCATAAGTGGGCTTATACGAAGTAGTACTTTCACTTTTCAAGTGAACCTACATATGAAGAACACTTGGATTTTCTTCAAGAACATAACTTGGACATCTCATACAGACAACAAATGTACACAAGAAATCATGTATACTGATTTTTACTGTAGCATAATCTCACATTCCTGGATATTTCTTGTATCATACAGAAGTAATAGATTTGTACTATTTCTCCATTCCTTCATTTATAAACATAACTGACTTAAGATGTGTAAACAAATTGAAAATAACAAGACACAAGCTGTTTAGGTTCAGACAGGTAAAATACTTCCTGGCATTGAGTGACTTTAGCACTAGAGAGTTGAAATAATGAAATTAAAGGGACATAAGGGACATCACGTTTTTGCCACGATTCTGGTGTTCTACAGGACTAGGACTGGAAATTTGACATAACATCACTTTCTTGTACAATTCCAATGACTGACTCCTGCAATTGAGCAAGTCGCAGAGTCGTAGCACAACTTATGTGATCGTCTGTTGTCAGTGGTGGTCTTAAAAGACACAGGGGCTTAGTTGGATATATCTCTGACTCACCTTTTGTTTGAGCTTGTTCAGTTCCTTTTTGGTGAGTGTATCTGATTTGGCTATGACAGGCACAATGTTGACTTTGTTGTGCAGAGCCTTGATGAAATCAATGTCCAAGGGCTTTAGTCTGTTGGTGTTAAGAGGAAGGAAGGGATAATTAGTTAGAAAGAGGCCCAGACAGAAATGAGCAAAAATGGGGAGATAGAGAGAGGAATATCATGAAAATTAGAAAGAGAAAAGCAGCCAACAAAAAATAGAAAAATGGAAAGAAAGAGGGGGAAATGAAAATTAGAGAGAGGAAGAGACCCAGAATGAATAAGAGAAAATGAAGAGACAGAGGGAGAGGTAAAATGAAAAGAAGAGAGGACGAGAATGAGAGTGAGAACGAGACACAGAAATAATAGAGAAAGAGAGTGAAACAAAGAGGGAGTGAGAGAAATGAACAACGTTAGAACTATATTTGCACCTTGCATGTTTTAGTTACAGCACAACTACACCTTAGAGCATACATAACCACACAATAAGATCTTTCCTTAAATATACCATGGCCTTATAAGGATTAATAATCATAATTAAAGGGTTAAAGAATGAAGCATTAAAGTAAATACTTTGTAAAGACCTCATGTTATTCAGGTCCAGAACTGTCAAACAATAACAAGTAACAAGTATTTCTTTAGTACGATGAGATTACATGTAATTGGCTTGTTGATGACTAATAGTGGAAGACTAACTGCATTACATTAGTTATCAGCATTAATTCAACCATGTAGTAGTAACTATAGGCAATAATGACGACCAATTCATTCACCCAGACTATCAAAATCACACATTTCTTCAGTTCCCTTGCCAAGCCTTCATATAATTTTACCTCCTTCATAATACACTGGCTTCCCGGCTGTTGGCTATTTTCTACACCAAACTGTTCAATAAAGGGGTCTGGTTGCAGTAGACTAATCACTCTCAATTTCTTTGTTGGCTCAGACTGAGAAAATCTATGTATTTATGCAGGTATAGTGATTAGTGCTTAGCAGCACAGGCTGGAAGAATCAGTTTACACTAACAATATTGGCATCACAAAAGGCATACGGTCATTGACAATGATGTACAGTGTTACTAATACCGGTACATCAATTAACACAGAGGAGAATGATACAGTGACTAGTCTAAGAACTACTAGACTCTGTTTTTTTTCTTCAGATTGTATCAGCAATGTCTGACAGCCTAGAAGCCATGCTATTGTTACTATGGCGATTTTCTAGAATACTAATCACAACTTACCCATGCCCAGTAGGGGAGATAAAGTAGAAGCAGCAGTGCACCCTGTTATCCACAATGTTTCTTCGGTTCAGACCACTCTCATCATTCAGGTATCGCTCGTACTGGTCATCGATGTATTTCAGAATGGGATCAAAACTGGAGAAAAAACAACCACATTTGGAGAAATATACTGTAAGTAAAAAACTACAGAAGTGGTGTTGTCATATCCATGGTTATGCAAATTTCTGATTCTAAACAAAATCGCTCAAGTGATAGTTTCACTGGTATGATATGATCACTGCTATTTTTTTTCTACCAATTGCTTCAAACTACTTGACAACATGCTCATATGACATCATACTTCAGTATTCTATAACAATTGGACAGAACTGTCAAACAATAACAAGTAATTGAAGTATTTCTTTAGCATGATGAGATTGCATGTAATTGGCTTGTTGATGACTAATAGTGGAAGACTAACTGCATTACATTAGTTATCAGCATTAATTCAACCATGTAGTAGTAATTATAGGCAATAATGACGACCAATTCATTCACCCAGACTATCAATTTCACAAATTTCTTCAGTTCCCTTGCCAAGCTGTAGACAGTTCCTAGGTAGATTACCATTTTTTACCCATTGCTCCTCACATCTTGCAAATGTCAGGAATGGAGGAATTTCCTTGTTATGACAGTTATCGTTCTAACATTGTCTAAACAAAGCAACCCTAGAACCAGACATATCCAATTTCTGTCTTTCCTCTTCGCTGCACTCCTCAAGGATGTTATCAATATATATGTGCAGACAGAGGAAGGAAAGGAGGCAGGAAGGATGAATGGATAGACAGAGGAGTCATGGCTTTAAAGGGAATATACTGTTCTGGGAAGACAAAAAGCCTTCAAAAAGGTGATCATGAAGTAATTTTCTTGCCAATGCTCTTAAATTCATGGATTGTCCATTTTAGAAACTTGCTATAAGTTATTTGCCCTCAAATGATCCACATTTGGAGAAATGTGTGATTAAATCACAAATCCTTAAAATGTTCGCCACGAACACTTGAGGATTTGTGATTTAATCCCTAATTACTCCAAATGTAGATCATTTGAGAGCAAGTAACTTTCAGCAAGTTTCTACAATGGACAATACATGAGTTTAAGAGCATTGGCAAGAAGATTTCTCATGATCACTTTTTTGAAGGCATTTTGTCTTCCCAGTACAGTTTATGCCCTTTAAAGACAGAGTGGCCCATTTGCAAAAGTCATGAAACTCGGTAGAAATCAGCAGAATATCCTAACAATAAAGTATAAGAAGTTTCACAGTCACAGTCAGTCGACCCATTGCAAACCTCAAGATCTAGCGATTGCTATATTTCCGCTCAGCGTCGTTTTCCAGCTCTATTGATTGGAAGTTTTTATATAGTATTTTTTTGCCATTTTCTGTGTTTTTTCATTTATTTTTTTTTTACCTGCAAAAGGGCTACCCTGCATTTAAGCAGACATAGATTCAAATCTGAATTAAAAACACACACAACTTGCAATACATCAGTGTAAGAACCAGGTGCAGTACTCCTAATGAAGGGAAGTACATGTAAGACAATCATCCAACAAGGAATTCACATGATCGCAGTTGTGAGTCATACGTACTTGAAATGGAGGAAATATGGTATGTAAATGTAGTCAACACTAGTTCACACTATTCACAATGAATATCTGCCCCAAAAATTATCATCTAGATCGTTTTTAACCCCTTCATTACCATTTGCCTGATAACATGTAGCAAGTCAATGGAGGATTCAAGGCTTGGGACTGACTGAGTTCACATTGCACATTGCTAAAACATCTTCACCACATTTTATCATGAAGATTCAGAAAAAAATGGTAACCCTTACAGGAAATAATAGCCAACAAGACTATAAAATGGACCTAATGATCAGAATTGTTTTTCTAGAGCTATTTTTTTTTCAAGGACTACAACATGGTGTACTGTGAAACTTATTGTGTATTTTTCCTCATGCAAGAACTCTTCTTCAAGGAACAACAATTTTCAGGAATTCATTCCTTTCTCTAGAGCTCAAATATGTGCTGTGGAGCAAAATCAACATGAGTGCCATTCTCATTGGGCTTACAAAATCGGGATGTTAGAAAAATTGCGAAGTTAGGGGACAGGAACAATTAGGACCATTTGGCTTTTGGTACGTTTGCTAGGCAACTTTCACCGTAACTTCACGATTTTTCTAACTTCGCGATTTTTTTAAGCCCAATGAGAATGGCACTATGGAGTACACTACAGCTCAAAGGAATTGGCATAGGGAAAGGGAAAGGGAAGACAGGGAAGGAGCCACAGTTTTTAACCATGGTATATTTTGTTCAGTTCAGCATGAAACATGATGCATCGTGCTTCATGCTGAACTGGACAAAATATACCACAGTTTCAAACTGCGGCTCATTCCCTTTCTTCCCTTTCCCTTTCCCTATGCCAATTCCTTTGAGCTGTTGTGTATCTGCAGATTCTATAAATACCCATATGTGTACATTTTCTTCTCGGTTCTCATGGGTACTTATATGTATATTGGATCCGTTTTAGTTTCAGCTTGAAAAAGCCATGAATAGAGTGCAATGAAGAGAAGTGAAACAAGAAGTTATCAGGAATTACTGAATGGACATAACCACTAGCAAAAAGAGTGTAATCACAACTCATATCAGTTGTTATTAAAATCATGTTACCAAGCTTAGGAATTAGTACATGTAATTTGTGTGTGATCGTACCTCATTAAAACAAAAAGCCCATAAAATATTGCATCTCAACAAATACATGCTCATCTTTTGCAGAAAGGTTAACCCTAAAACGGCCGGGGGGGGGGGGGTTGAATCAACCCCCCCCCCCCTCAACGTTTCGTGCAATAATGCTGCAACGCAAGAACGACTCATCGCGTCACTTCTTGACTTTTTTCTTTCAAGTCTTGCGCATCTTTTGAGACCAAATTTGCGACATCCACGCATACCATTACGGAGCCACGCCCGTTTTCGTAACGCATGTCATCCCAAAACGTGCACAATTTTGCAATTTTGTGTGCATTTCCTATGGAAAACAGTGCTCGTTCATAAAACTCATAAAAGCCTAATTATTTTTCCTTTTGATCATTTTGATTGATTAATTTGATGCTAATCATGGCTGAAAAGTGGTCACTGTCAATTTCCAATAAAAAAAAACAAAGAAAAACAAAAGTAAAAAAACAAAGAAATACATAAGAAATTCCAAAAAAAATAAAATACAAAAGAATTAAAATGAATTTTCAAAGTTTCTTTGATGACCAATTGTTAAACATATTATTACAGATATACAAACCAAATATTAGACTCTAAATGTTTTTATTTAGTGTTTTATATAATTGTGGGCTAAATTTGCATAATTAATTAATTAAAATTAACAATTAACAATTTTGAAAAATTTAACAAAATAATCTTGTAGATTATGACACAGATATCGTGCATGCCAAATTTTGTCGCAACCGCGCGATCGATGGCCGAGATCTGAAGGGGGGGTTGAATCAACCCCCCCTTGGCCACAGAACAGTCCAAAAAGCCTGGCCTGATTAGGGTTAAGGCTATCACAGATGACATGACTTTGCCATGAAACTGCAGATGTGAAATGTAATGTCACTATGTTGCACAAATCTAATGACCAGGTGCTGCGATTTATCCAGTTGCAGGGTCGACGACTGATTGGATTATGTCATCTGCAGTAGCCTTTTATATCTCATATTTATATTATCATCTAATGCATATTTCATCACTTAAAAGCCATGAAATCGACAACTGTTGGCCTTAAATCATGACACAGACCTCTAGAGGACAGTGGTCATGACATCCTTCATTCACAAATCTACGGCTCCCAAGTGAATTATCATTGATTGGCAATGTAAAGCAGAAATGCTTTATCTGTCTTTCAAAGTATATTCATAAAATCAACAGTTAGTGCCCTAAATCATGACACTAGTCATAACATCTCACATTCACAAGCGCTCACCAGTCATTATCACTGATGATTCATCTTTAGTAGAAATGCTTTATCTATCTTTCAATGTATATTTCATTACTTTGAATATATGACATCATCAGCTTATTGCCTTAGATCATGACATCTTACAGTAACAACCACTCACCAGTCGTTGTTATTGATAGCGTCTCCGTAGCCGGGTGTGTCTACCACTGTCAGACGAAGCTTCACTCCCCGCTCCTCGATCTCTACCGTCGAGGCATCGATGCTCACGGTCTTATCAATCTTCTCTGCAATGCAAAAAACCCAAAAGAAATACCATAGTGACAATGCACAGGTCTTACACAGTTAACCCCCACATTACCCCAAGTCTTGAAAATTAGATCGATCAATGTTAATGAGAGGGCAAAGGAGTGGCCATACTAGGTTTTTACATGAGTATGGTATCAACTTGTTGGGGAACTATCCTTTAGAAAACAGCTTGAATTTTCATTTCTATATTACAAAATATCCAATGACATTTTTGCATGCAAAAAATACAAAGCTATGCTAATATTTTCAAATATATCAAATAAATAAAAAATAATAATTTGTTAAAATATTGCTCAACTTTCATTCCTAGCAGTTCTACTCTATTTCTCTGATTTTTCAGCTGTTATTGACAAATTTCTATTGGGATGAACTTCCCCTTTAAGGATAGCCAAACTGCAAATCTCAATTACATGTACTTCATTGATACCTAGGCCTCATAACATAAAGGTTTGCAATCAATTGCAAATTTGAAAGACCAACTGTGATTGGTCTTTTGAACAAAAAGTGCATGCAACAATGATGTTGATTGGCCAATGCCATTTTGCGATAGATTGCAAACCTTTATGTTGTGGGCCCCTGTTCAAGTTTGCTCATATTTAATTTACTTCTCTAATTGACTGCTTCTCTTCCAACAATTTCCCCCAACTAGTGTCATGTTTGTTGTCAGTTTCTCTCTTGACACATGCTCACTATGTGATAAAGATACTTGATTCATCCAGTTTAAAAAAAAAGGACGGAATTGACGTTTGGTTACCAGTCTAAGTTTTCCTTTTTGAAGGTAAAAATATTCTTGCCCAAACGGTCAAGGTTAGCATAATTTCCGAGTCAGACTCTCATTTCCTGGCTAATTGTCTCTTATTTTTCTTAAGCAAGGGTACTGAACAGGCATGCATAGTTTCACATCACATGCCACTTGGTAAAAGGAGTACTACTGTGTGAAAAAGACATCCATCTGATATCAGTTTATGACTTCCAATATTTGAATTTTTTTGGTTTTGAAATTTCAGATATAGAAATCTATTGATACAGTATGAGACACAACTGATTTGCAATTTGAACTTGCAATTTTGTAAGAAAACTTGATAAAATCCAACATGGTAGTAAGAGAATGATGTGTGTTTATAATTTGTGCAAAGCAGGGCAAAAATACATGGGGGATCCCGCGATTTTGCCCCCAAATGCTTAAAAGAGCCCTGGAAAATGTTAAAAGAGCCCCTAAATTCCCACAGACATAATGTAAAATTGTAGCCAAATAGGGCAATGTGCTCAAAAAGAAGGCCCTGAAAGTGTTGAATGATTTTTTTTCCCTGGTGCAAAGCACATCAATGGTGCATTGAGAGTTAAATTTAAAGTATGTGTATCATGTACTTACCTGCTGCACTAGGAATGTGTCTCTCTGGGTAGAGGTCTGTCAGGAACAGGCTGTTGATCAGAGTGGATTTACCCAGGCCTGACTCACCTATAACACACATACAGACAGACAGAGGCAATGAAAGATGGACAAGGTCATTTAGATTTGAGGTCACAGACAAGGTCACGGTCAAGGTCGAAAGTCATCAATCACCTACATGTACAATGAGTTTCTCTTGGTAGTGGTCTGTCAAGAACAGGCTATTGGTCAGAGTGGAGTCAGATACTATACTTGACTCACCTGCAACACATTTTACAGGAGCAATGGCAGCTGGACAAGGTCACATAGGTTTGAGGTCAGAGTCAAGGGTGAGGTCAAGGTTAAAACTTACAGGCTTGACAATGTGATTAATGTGATTGAATGGTACACTTTTCTTACTTCAAAATGTTGTCATTAATCCTCTGAACTAAAATGTGAGAAATGGCAAGAAATGAGAAATAACAGTATTCTACTTGTGGGGCAGTGGTAGAAAATGCCATGAATGCAACTAATATAATAGTTCACTATCATAGTTCACTATCATACACTACTTTTACACTGGTGTTAAGTGTGTAAATTTCAACTTTTTGTTATTGAGTGTGCAATTGTACCATTCAGTACATGTAAAGCATATACTTGAAACATTTAAAAGAGTGGCTATTTTTTTTAGGACTGATTGCCTAGTTTGTAAATGAAACAGGCATACAATCTGATGCATTCAGTTTGTAAAATTTTAAGTTACTTGAGGCCCCCTTCCCCCCCCCCCCCCCCACCCCCCCAAAAAACTTTCTTTTTAACTTTTTCTCTGCCAGACTCCAAGCTCCCCTACAAAAGTGGTGTGTATTAAATGTGCAAAAAAGCTACTCAAAGCACTCAAATCATGGCTAATCTAGTCCTTACAAAGGTTTGGGGCAATAGACACCTTCGCTGAATGGATTTGGATGAATTCTGCCAAGCCGTGACTCACTAGTTAGTAGTAATGCAGACCAAATCTAATACTGGCAAGGCCACAATAAACTCAAGAGCAGTTTAATGTGCATCTATAGGGTATTACAAACTTAAAGTAAGACCAGAACCCCCTCCACCCCTTCCTTCTTCATTCCTCACTGCTCCACAAAACTACATGTACTGTACATTGTAAAAAGGATGTCAGCACCCCGTTTGCAAAATGTTAGTGTAGTGCCCTCATGTACCATTAAGCAGGCCCTTTTATAGGTTTACTCCTTGCTGGCTGCTACCTTCTTAAGCAACATTTGTTCTGTGCTTTATTTATTTATCTTCTAATCATGTTCATGGGTATATCCATAGCTTTACTATGTATTGCATTGGGTGAAATAAAGTTGACTTTAATTGAATTGAAGTAAATGATTGGCTTTAATATGTGCAACTTACAGTGAATGTGTATCATAAAATGTGAACTAACCCCTCCCTCCTTCAACTCCTTCAAGTAAAAGACATTTTAAAAGGAAATAATTACATGAACATTTACATGTACATGTTTGTACAACACATGGATCATTCACTGTCCACCAAGTTCATTACAAAAAATAGCTACAGCTTTATAGTTCCAGCAGTTACATGTAAATGTACTTGTTTTCCCCTCACAATCTACTCTGTTACTTCATCAACCCCCAGGTGGCAATTCACCTCATTAGAATTCTAATGAAAGCTAACCACATGACTCATTGATGGCGATATTGACTCTGACACCTCACACTTAGGCTAGTGTGCAGACACTAACCCTTGTCAATTGGTAACTGAGTCTGTGACATAAGACTACTTGGTAAGCAAATTAGTAACACCCGTGCCATATCATCTAACCATACTACATGTACAATTTCTATATAGCACTCAAGATTATGTGGGCATATTTGGGTGTCAAAAAGAAAAACTCACGAAAATAACAACTCATATATTACTCTATACATTTTGTGTGTATCATTATTGGGAAACCTTTATTTTTTTTTTTTTTTGTGTGTGTGTGTGTGTGCAATCATGAATAAAGATGTACTCCCTTAAACTAGAACAAAACTTTGAATAACACTTACATACATGGTAAACCTTCCCTATGCTAAATTAAACAATGTGCATATGTACTGCAACATACATGTTTGTATATTCCCGGAGCAGAAATTTGTCTTTGGCACATTCAGGTACTCATGGAAGTCATAAGGTCATAACCACTCCTTGGGGCAACTCAACTGGTATCATAAACAATCACAGATTACAAATAAATACACGTCATGGTGAAAAGAAATTAGTTAGGAACAGTACATCAAACTGTCTACACGTCTCGACAAAGTCTAGTCAATTAAAAGGTGAAATGTCAGACTGGGGTTATTTGATCACGGTACAACCTGTCAGAACTGTCAAGTGTCAAGCATCTTGTGAGGTACACCTACTGTGGGCTGCGGCCACTCGATCGGTGAGCAGCTCTTTTCAGAGCTAGTCTGAAAGAACTAACCCTACAACAGAAATAGTCCTTTTAAGAAATACCACATGGTGGTACCATGAAACCCACATTTCTCACCATTCAAGAACCTTTCTTCAATGAACATATCAAAGAGAAAGATGTTAAAGCAATAGAGCCATAACTTTTTAACCAATTCAAGTCTTGGTATAGATAACAGTCACTAGAGAACAACAGTCTTCACTTTTTTAAGTACAAACTTGCAAACTTTCATTCAAGTCAGCAAGTTCATGTAATAACCTAGCTAGTCGTATGATTTTTTTTTTTTCTGCAGAGTGTTATCAGTACAGGTAGGAGGTTAGGACAATACAGCTACCAAGGAGATGTTATAGTAGAAATATATCCCAATGATTTCTTATTCAGCATACAATGTACAGCCACGTATATTTGTGGAATTTCGAAACATGGAGTGAAAAGAGGAGTTCAAGGTAAAGTCAAAGAGTTATCTGGTTAGGCTAACAGTTTTTTCTCATAATGAATCATCTCTGGTCCAGTGTGTAGAGATAGGAACTAACCAAAATCATTAAGTCATAAGCTGTCGGTGGAAAATAATTTCTCATGTAAAAAAAAAAATTACTCTAAACTCACTCTTTTGTACAATTATGATTAATCAGGCATATTCTTAAAAATAATATTTCCATGAATGTGATAAGAGCATTAGCGAGAGCCCTGCTAGTGCTAGGAATAGTGACTTTCACTTACCTACTACCATGAGGGTGAACTCAAACCCCTTCTTGACTGACTTCCTGTGGACTTGGTTGGGTAAGTTGGCAAAGCCAACATACTCAGGTGTCTCGGGATTACTGAACTGAAAGGTAAAAAACATAAAATAATGGAATATTCAATTTTTTTTACTCTCACTTCATTTGACAATTGGCATACACTGCAGCACTGTTGCACCAATTAAAAAGGAGAACTATCATGTGCTATCATAAGAAATAGTATATTCATTTGATTTTTTTTCTCTTGCTTTATTTGACACTTACTTAACACTGAAGCGCTGTTGCACTACTTTAGAGATAAATGAAGTATCGTATGCATTTCAAAGATATTTCATGTATTAGAAGCATTATTTCAAATGCAAATCTGTCGTTATTATCATTATATCAATCATCATCCTCACGATCACCGTAGTTCCATCTCATCGGACGAATCTTTTCAAGCTTTGTGCTTTTTCGTTGGAGATGTCCATCATCAATGCTTTCTCTCAAATGTATTACTTTGTATTTGTTTACTTGGATGAAAATAAATTGAATTGAATTTAATTGAATCTTTCACCTTGCAATTGCAAAGTAATGCATTATCATTAAATGTGCAATTTTCTTTTGCTACATAACTACCCATCACAAGCCCATGAATATACACTTCAACCGTTACAAGCAGATTTAGCACTGGTTCGTATGTCAACAAAATACGTCATCGGACCAATTCAAAATGTGGATGCCAATGAAAACATGCCTTCATGCACATGGCTAAATTGAAGTATCGGTGTCAAAATGTTCGTAGAAACATTCTTTTACATACTGTATGTATATAAGGATGTTTTCTATTTATGCACTTTGCATAATGCCAGCAAAAAAAAACAAGTTGAGCTCTGAATTTAATCTTAATCTGTAGTGGTGTGATACCAAGCCCTAAACATTCAGGTTTAGTCCAGGTATAATATCCTGAGATACAGGAAGACATTAAAGATTACTTCAGCTCCATGAAGGTCATTGAACTATTACTATCTTGAAAATACAGTCAACACATTGTGTACATTTACTTCAGTTCCTAAGAGAGAGTTTCTAATAGATGTACCAGTGCCTGAACTGTGAACATAAACACTATAATTTATTCTGAATATATTTTTTGCACAATGTCATCTGTATTGTATTGTACATACCGGAACCCATCCATAGATTCATCATACAGTGTAATTGACTGATTATCACCCAGGCTTTTAATAGCCAAGCTGCCATAAAATAGGGAGCTGTACATTTAATCTGAGAATTAAGTGCTTAGCACCACTTGCATGTAACTTTGTGTACGATATGATTGTACACTTGGATTCAACAGCAGAACACATTGTCCAAGGCCGCCAGGTACATGCAAAGAGGCTGGACTTGAACCCAGGATCTATGGATTGAGATCTCATCACTACTACCACCACACCTCAATGCTCCCACGAACTGAATCAACTCTTTACTTTTCCGCAACAATGAAGGTAATGTAGGAACCGTTGAAAATGAAGCCACTTCGTGTGTATCGCACAAAAAATCAATAACTGTGTTGGGCATGTACGACGACAGACAGTAAAGAGGCGCAAGATTTGAACAACTGTCTTGACATTGCGCACGGTTGTTGAGCTCACATGCCTATAGCAACACACAAGGAATCACATTTGAAACGATGTGTGCGCGGTTTGAACCCTTCCCATAGGAATAACAATTAACATGATTGTATATGAAGTATGAATGAAGCCCCCACATTTGCTTTTGTATTATAACATAAAAAATGTGTCCATTTGTTTCGCCATTGATATGACACCGTAAGTCAGGTCACTTTTCAATTTTCAGTTTGCTTCTTGGAGCATTGTGAACAAATTATTATGCAGACTGTGAGGATTTGAATTTTAAGCATTGTTTTGGATCTGAGATGGGCGAAGTCTTAACTGATCATTGGTAGGGTAAACAGTCCTACTAGTAGTAGAACAACTCCGGTGCAATGCAGAATATGAGGAAACTCAATCTTCTCAATTTGCATCGATTCTGCTAACACACAAATAAAAATTTCAGATATTCTTTCTTACTGCTTTCACACTGTGCACGACAGTTTAAGCTGATACATCTTTATGAGCCTGTATAGGCAGTATGTATTTTACACACTGTCCTGACCCGCATACATGTTAACGTGATAAGTCAATCTACGATGAACAGGCGAAGTCCTACAATCATCGTTGGATTACAGTAAAGTATAGCACATGGTTTGGAATTGTGTGCACCCTTTGGCCACGGCCATATGTTTTTTTTTAAAAGAGGTTTTACATTATTTTACTGCAATCATATTGCTCCATCCCTGTTGCCACTTCTGTCATAATTAATACCATAAATTGAATCAACAATCAACACATAACTTTCAATATACTATTCATGATAACATTTAATTAGTTTATGTCTATCACATGTTTCTTCACTACCTTGAGGGGTGTCTTCATTAACCCGATGTGGGTGAAATAGCGAGCTTGTTCTGATTGGGTTAGCTAGCCAGATCACGTAATAGCTAGCTATAGTATTTGCGTCTTCATCAGCCAGATCAGATGAAATAGTTAGTTTTTTGGTTGAGAAAATTTCCCAAGAAATCTTGGGCTAGATAGAGCTAGCTCAAGCTAGTTCGTGAATTAGCTTGAGCTAGCTCGAAGCGTCTTCATTAGCCTGAAATTTTCACACCTCGGCATGCATCAGCGCGCACAAGGCATTGTTTATGTTAGGTTTTTATAAGTGCGTGAATGCGAGCTCACAACCGAAGCCATGCGGTCATGGCCTATTCCTATCACACACTGTGCATGTGCGAACGTCGGGATAATTTATGCATCCCAAGTTTTGAGCTAATGAAGACGCGATTGCAACTTCAGGCTACGCTAGTTCCCCGGATCAGCAAAATAGCTCGCTATTTCGTCTGATCGGGCTAGTGATGATGCATCAAACATACACACAGGACAGCAACATTGTATTATGAGGATCATGGAACATATTGAAAATTTGTCTCAGAAGCTGGCAACAGACAATATTAATGAAGTCGACACCAAAAACGGCACGCGTTTTTGGACAAACCCTAGCCCGACAGTGCAGGCAGCAATGCGTGCGAACAAACCCAGGCCTTGTTACGAACGGCTAGCTGTGGGTCTGCCCTACTGGCTTTACGTGCTGTCTAGCCTGCCTGCCTCACGCACCGCTTTCAAGCCCAGTCACAACCCCGCCAAACTTACCGCTGCTCGGTCTGAAATGACAAGAAGAAACACACAAAAATTAATATACAACTGAATTGATAATCAAAGCATTAAATAATCATTCACGTTTTGTGACCTACTATACACATTAATAACAATCGCCGAATAAATGAAAAAAGTCGCAGTCTTACCTGCCGCCATCTTTCACCAATCCAACTCAACGAATAAAATAGAGCGCCACCACACAGTACAGAGAAACAGCTGCCACGCCTATAAAATCCAATGAAGAATTTTTACACCACTCTGCTCGCACGGCACCTTTTTCTGTGAAAATTGTAATTGGGGTTCGAGTTCAGGGTGACGATTTGGAGGTAGAGTTCGGCAGGGTGATTATGAACACAGTCGTTAAATGGATTGGGAAAAGAAACGATTTGTTGTTATTTGAACAACTCATTATGTGTCAGGAATCAGGAACTCGTTCAGAAATAATTGTAGGTTAAATGGGTCTGGACTCTCGTTCATGTTGAATGTTCTGCGAGAGAGAGACAAATTATTCCGTGAAACGCACATCCCCACTGACAAATCCCTATTTTCTTACTTTCTTTGATTTTGTTTCTTGCATTCCTTTTGTTGTCTATTTCTGATTTCATTCATTCGTTCGTTCTTTGATTCGATTTTCTGTCATTCTTTTTTATTTCTTCTAATAAATGAATTTCTACAATAAATTCATAATGGTGATATAGGTATTCTTAAAAAAAAAAAATCTAAAACTGACTCAGCTTGTAGGCATGTAGGTCCAGCTGGTACTCACAAAACTGACCGAGATGAAAAAAAAAAAGAAACAAAAAAATCCCTGCTATGGATCAGTGGAGACTTTAAAGTCAAAACATCAGTTTGAAAACACCCCGGCCCACATGCGCCGCTGCTCATCACGTGCCTATACATGAAACGAAATTTAGAATTGCCTGCTAAATAGGCCTACTTAATTCATTGATAAATTAAACCTATTTCGTTTTTAGTAGGCTTATTCATCATAGGCCTATTATGTGATCTAATATATAAATGATTAAAAACTCAATACTGATATTACAGGCACGTCACAAAGGCTGAATGAATGCAGATTATCATGTCCATATGTATAACACAAACAAGAAAATGCTCCTTAACTTTCATAACTATGACTGTATGTACACCGATGATAAATACTAAGTAAGTAGGAGGAGGAGAGAGAGAGAGAGGGAGAGAGAGAGAGAGAGAGAGAGAGAGAGAGAGAGGAGAGAGAGAGAGAGAGAGAGAGAGACATATCTAGAGAGAGAGGGAGAGAGAGATGACAGAGAGAAGTTCATAGACTTTGCATGACTGCATAAGAGAGATATGTACAGACAGAAAGGGAGAGAATAATAAAGTTGGTTAGTGCATTAAATAGAGAGAGAGAGAGAGAGAGAGAGAGAGAGAGAGAGAGAGATAGAGAGAGAGAGAGAGGGAGAGAGAGAGAGAGAGAGAGAGAGAGAGAGAGAGAGAGAGAGGGAGAGAGAGAGAGCACTGTTCTGTAAAGCATGTTTACTTGACACAAACCATTTGAATGATTTTAAAACTACACGAATATTGATGAAACTGATTAATTATGAAAAAGTTGATGATATGCAGAGCGCCATCTTCGGTTACTATTAAAAAGAATGTAAAAGTTTCGGTTGCACCACAGTAGGGAGATTAGTGGGTTGCACTAGCCCTCCCCGGTAGCCCTCTGGGACGAACATAAAGAGGGCAAAGAGAGAAGGAGAATGAAGAGAGAGAATGGAAGGAGAGATAAAGTGAGAAAGAGAGAGAGAGAGAGAGAGAGAGAGAGAGAGAGAGAGAGAGAGAGAGAGAGAGAGAGACAGACAGAGACAGACAGACAGACAGACAGAGACAGAGCCCGAGAGACAGGGACAGACAGAATGGCGTGGAGAGAGAGAGAGAGAGAGAGAGAGAGAGAGAGAGAGAGAGAGAGAGAGAGAGAGAGAGAAAGAGAGAGAGAGAGAGGGGGGAGGGGGAGAGAGGATGGGGTGGTTGGGGGAGGGGGAGGAAAGGGGAGCCTTGTTTACTTGATTAGAAACCATTTGAATGAATTTAAAAAAAAGTGAATGAATGATGAACAACTTGAGAATTCCTACGTATAAAGGAACTTTATATAACACTGAAGTACCTGCATAGAGACTCTAGATAATAATTAGCCAGAGCGCCTTGTTTTTTATATTACTAATAGTTTATCCTGCAGACAAGTTGGTTTTAGGCAAAGCATAAACATGAAAGAAACATACTTATTAATGAAAGTTTGACGATAATCAGTCAAAGGAAAAGATAGTTATAAGATTCTGAAATTTGAATTAAGTGTGAAAACTTTCAAAGATCATAACTTAACAATTCTTCTACGGACTTTCACTAATACATTACGGGTTTTTTTTTCATGCGTCTGTTTTTATTGAAATAAAAATAAAAGCAGTGTGAGCTATCCCTTTGATAGGTAGAGCCAAACGTTTTCATAACATTATAGCACAATTTCGTTAGGGTCTAGGGCGGTACCCCCTGGACAACACAATCTATAGCAGAGGAAGGAGGAGGGAAAGTGGGAAAAGAGATGGAGAGAGGGAGAAAGGGAGAGAGGGAGAGAGAGAGAGAGAGAGAGAGAGAGAGCGCAAATGTGACTGAGGCATTAGTCTCTATAGCTCCGTGAAGCATATCCCGGCTGTGACGTACACACAAAGCCACTTTCCCTTAGGCGATTTCGTAGGTCAGGATAGAGTCAATTTAGTGAAATTTGATTTTCATAAAACACAAAACTGAACACTTTCATGCCATGTTAGCTGCATACATTGCTTTAATAACCCATTCAATTATAAAATAAACTATATTTATTTAATTTTGTTTCCTATAAGTATGACCTTTAACAAAATCCTGAAAAATCTATGTCAATAACGGAGCTATACATATTTTTGTCACAAATGTCTTAACGAGCACGTCTTCGGCACTTTATGGGTGGTTAAATGCCTGAAACTGAGTCTAAATAAAGTCCCAATAAATGTAATCAAGGACCTACCTGTGTTCACCATTGCTCTGCTCTGAATCAATAACTACCACTTTTCATACCTTAATGTGTTACATGTTCATCTGATGTTCTATGAGAGTTATTTGTTCAATGATGATGTCTTTTTCCAGTACGCCTTCAGGACTGTCCCAAATCCTATCATAGGTGTTCGGCAGTAACCGTTTCGTAAGCGCAACTATAAGAATAGCTCAATTAATTATTTTGGTACATTGTGATAAGGGTCTCGGGTGGTAGCCCCGGGCATTAGTCGCTAGGGCGACTAGGGCATTGGCGTTGTACTTGATGTTTATCATAAACCTATAATGCAGGGTGGACATGAATACTCTATTATACTAATGAGTCAGGATTTGAGGTATAGGCCTAGAAGATTGTGCATCGTTGCACTTGACAGTGTCATATAAAAAAAAAACAAATATTAAAGGGAGGCTCCCCACTCTGAAGTTAAGTTGGCTTCAATAAAAGCAGGAACATGTAATGAACAAATTAGTGATATTTTGTGACGTCACAAAATCAAAATTTTAACCAATCGTAACTTTCTTACCCCTTTTTAACGGATTTTCATCAATCCTTCACTAGTATGTTTCTTTTTTCTTCATGTCTCGGCTTGTATAAAAACAACTTAATTTCACGGTGGACTAGCCCTTTAATAATAAAACAATATTGTTTTCTCAAGAATGAAAAACCTTCTTTGTAACCTTAAAATCTCCTTTAACACAAGACTCAGAATTCTAGACTGTTATGTGCTACCTACTCTGAAATATGGATGTGAGTGTTGGACAATATCCAAGGAAATGGGGGATCGTTTGCAAGCAACAGCAATGTGGTTCCTCAGACGTATGTTAAGGATCCCATGGTCAAGCCACACATCAAACACAGCCGTTTTAGAGAGGGCAGGCATACAATATATTTTACTAAAACAATTAGGAAACAGCAGCTGGACTTTTTAGGCCACTGTGTGAGAAAGGGAAATTTGGAGTGTTTGTTTCTAACTCGAAAGATAGCAGGAAAGAGAGACCGGGGGCGCCAAAGAGTGCCGTTTTTGCAGAGCATTGCAACTTGAAGAAGATCGCGCTTCTTAGACTGGCAATGGAAAGGAAAACCTGGTATTTCATGGTCGCCAACGTCACAAGATATGGCACGAGAGAGAGAGAGAGAGAGAGAGAGAGGGAGAGAGAGAGAGAGAGAGATAGAGAGAGAGAGAGAGAGAGAGAGAGAAATAGAGATAGAGAGAGAGAGAGAGAGAGAGAGAGAGAGAGAGATTGTTTTCAGGGACAAAATACGAACAAGACAAAAAGTTTGACACTGATACACATCAAGAGTTATGACCCCAAAAGTTGCACAATATATGCAACGTTCTGAGTACTTGAACTTTTTAATATTCTGTGTTACATACAATACCGATCTTTAGGATTTGTGTGAATTACTTGCACACAAAAAAATCTGCGCGAGACAAATAGGGCGAATCACTATTGTCCTTTAGTTACCATTGGCAAAAATGAACAATGATTCAGCTATGCCGCTAGACTATTTTAGTTACCATTGAGTATAGAAACGAGATGTATTACAAGCCACACAGTACAGTGTCTCGCCATAGGTCGTTTTTAATAAAAGCAGAAACATATCAGGAAAGGTTTGATGAAAACCCGTCAAAGCTACGATCTTTTCAAGTTTTGATTTTGTGACGTCACGTGCGAGATGCTCTTCCATATGTTGTGGACTATTTGTTTTGAAAATGGCCCTTTTCTCAAAACGGATAGGATTAATTTTACTTGTGCTTTTATAAATCATTATACACACGATTTTACACACATATCCTGAAAAAGATTTATTCCATTATCAAAAGCATAAAAAGAGAAATTCATGGAATCATACAGCAGACAACATATTAGTGAGCAACTCGCGCGTGACGTCACTAAGTTAACATTTTAAAAAATCATAACTTTCTTATCCTTCGATGGAGTTTTGTCAAACTTCATTTATTAGACTTAACGTTTCTTTCATGTTTCTGCTTTTATTAAAACCAACTTTACTTCAGGAAGGAATTTTCCTTTAACTATGATTCCATAGCCTAAATATTGTCTTCTTTTGTGACGCAAATTCGAAAGTGCCATTGAAACCAAACGTTTTCTATCAAAACGTTAAGTGGATAAATACAACGAGGCACAAAATAAGAAATCAAACATTCTTGCCAATTCAGCTGGAATTGCCATAGGAATTAATGGGAACGCATGCGGCATGCACCGTGACGTCAATATATACGACGTGGTTATGCCAAAAGTCTGAGCAAATGTTGGATTGTGCAAAAAGTAAATATATAATCACGTATTTCGTGTGGCTTATAAAGGGTTACCTTTTTCTCCCTGATCTTTCACACTCTGTCGGAACCGTCCTATGAACAAAAACAGATCCTAGAGCATGTGTGTGTTTGCTGTAAACATTTGTGCCATCGAATGTCAAATAAGCTTCATGTTTATCTTGTCAGACCTTGAATTCGGATCGGTTGACCTTGCAAGATCTTGAGAGTGTCTTTGAACTTGAAATGACGACGCTATGCGTGTGAAGATACAGGCATGCATAATGCCAGGCTTAAGTCTATTTTAGCATTAAAATGATTAAAGTTGGATTATGAAGACGCTTAAATAGATTCTGACACACTCCTGGTACTACAAAGCGCCTTTTTTCACTTGTTACTCTTAAAGGTCCCCTGGCATCTAAATGTATGTTGGCTTCTGTTGATGCAACTTAATATGTATATATCAAAGTCATTAAATGTTCAATGGAAATATTTGTCCTCTATTTCAAAATATTTTTTCTATATATTTTTCTCAGCACTGATAAGCCCCGCCTTCAAAATATCCTACAACTCACGATTCCCCTGGTGATATCTACGCCGGGAGCCCTGAAAATTTCTTCACATGAAAAGGGCGGGAACTACAATCACTGACCCCATAGGTCGAAAGGTTGAACCCTGGACATCACAAAAATGTTTTGCTGGCAAGGTGTATCCCGCCAAAAATCACCACAAATGTGACGTGACTACCGGAAAGCCATTTTTCAACATTGGGAAGAACTACACGGTACCATCAAAGGTGTGAAAACGCATATTCTTATGCTCAATTATCTAACTTGCTTGCTACGTTTCGCTTGCCTGTTTACATGGACAACACCATCATCAAGTTTGTTTGGCAATTACAGCTATGTGGGCGACATCGACAATGACGGCATGTCGCGACGACGTTGGCAAAAAGCAACACTTATTTTCATTTTTGTGTGCTTCTTTTTGAATGAAACTAAACACAACAAAAAAAGTAAGCCCCCCCCTCCCCCCTAAGCAAAATAGCATGACTTTTTATCGAAGGGGTTTTGGGCAAAATAATTTAGCAGGATTGTTCCTTAACTCATTGAATAGCTTCTGTGTGAAAATTACATTAATCCACTTAGTCATGCATGAGTGGGCAAATTTAAAAGGACAAAAAATCACCTTTTTTGAGAGCTTAACTGAGGAGTGTGAATTTTCTGCTAGCTGATCTGAAGCCTCCGAAATAAACATTGAAGACTGCTCACACAAATATAAACAGAGAAACTTATCCAATCAATACATCACAATATAGTATATGGACATCTAGTTCAACAATAGTGGCCTCAAAGGCGACCAAGTATAGTGAGCAGATATTTCAAAAAAGTAATAACGGCTCACTATACTTCTATGGAAAATACGCCATAGGTTTATACACAGTAGTGGCCTCGAAGGGGACCAACTAAATAGAGCCCACAATAGATTATATCTCTGCTACCTATTGAAAAAAGAAATAAGCCACAGAATTTGTCGAATGAATGAATAACGTCCTCCCGGGGGGGTCACTCTCCACATGGCCTGCTACCCACCCGTGTCCGACAACCTCAGAAATGCACCCTAAATGGCGTAACTACATTACCTAAATTTGCAACCCTAAATGGCGTAACGGGGGCGTAACCCATGAGAAAAGCCACCCTAAGTGGCGTGAACAGGGAAATCCCCTAAATTGATACCCTAAATGGCGTGAACATTGAAATCGATTAATTTGATACCATACTGATGACTGATGTTAAATTGATGTTAAATACAACAGGTATAAATTCCATTTTTTGAAGTTATTGAAAGTAAGGCCAACATGATTACTCTCAAGGACACCTCTCTTAGCCACTTTGAATAGGCAATAGCCATCTTTTAGCCTAAATTATTGAATGCAAGTGCAAAATGCTGCTTGCCTTGCTGACTGATGCATCACTTACCATATAGTCGCTTCAAACAGGCCCGGAACAGTTGTATTAGCAATATAATATAGCGTAGTATCCTATCCGACCTGTGGGCGTGTGGTATAGGTAACGCGTGCTGCCTAGTGTAGAGCCGGGTGTAAGAGACTAGCTAGGACTGTACGTGGGTAACTCTCATAAGTGCTGCGCTGGCCGGCGTGTGCGAGGATTATTTTGTATCCCCTATCACGCCTTTCATGGTGTTTATGGCTTAGGTCTGCTCCCGGGTCTCCCCCAAATTCGCCCAAATTTGCAACCCTATAAATGGCGTAGATCTACTTAAATTTGCACCCCTAAACGGCGTAATCTTCATAACCAAATTAGCAACCCTAAACGGCGTGAAGAGTGAGAAAAGGCTACCCTAAACGGCGATTTACCAGCGAATGGTGCTGAAATGCAACCCTTTTTGCCAAAGACGTCGACGACGCCGGAGTGTCTGAAACGGGACCCTTTTCGACGCTTTTTCTGGACGCGGGTGCGTAGCAGGCTATGTGGAGAGTGACCCCCCCGGGAACGTCCTTCTCAGAATTTATTGTATCAATGGGAAATTACGTGTTGAACCACTATCTTCGGTTCGTCTGTGCGGAAGTTTCGTATCGAGAACAAAATATTTCTTTTGAAAATCATTGCATAAAGCCGTCATCATGGCCATTTCATTGAATCGGCCTGCAAATATTTGTAGGTGTTCGAAGAGGTCAACACGATATGACCTTTCTACGTTCTGGATGTGGGTACTGATGAACGTGTCACAAGAGCAGATTTTATGTCTTCCTGGTAGCTACGAACTGGCTTAATCTTGTTTGGGAAAAAATATGTTTGAACAGTACTCATGCATGTAAACAATATTGAGGCAAACTCTGTATGCTGTGTCACACACACACGGTTGAGAACAAAATTCGTTGAACGGCGGTATTCCCGAGCTGCAGTGACGCTGTTTATTCCAATGTTCCGTGTGTAGTTATTTTAAACGAAACCTTATTATAAAGAGTCGACTTTGTGTGATAACAATCATGACCAAAAATCCGGAAAGTGTTGATAAATTGCTGGAAGATATGGAGAAGAAGTATGGATTTAAGCGGCCTCAGCGGGGCATCGACGAGTACCCACCGGGCGTGGGCTGGCGGGAGGGCAAGCCAGACTACCGTAGGGCGGATCTGTCTTTCTACCAGGGTAGAACCCAGAACCACGCCTCTGGCTCTCTACAGGAGACCGTAGAGAACTTGGTCAAAAAATGGGAGATGGAAATGACTCATCTCAACCAGAAGGACTGGAAAACAGTTGACCCATCAGGCTACAAGTAAGCTTTCACACAGACATTTATAAAGGGAAAGTGTGCCTTAGTTGATTAAATTTAATGTTTTAATTTTGTGCCGTCACGTGCGAGTTATGTTGCTCTCCCCTATGTTGTGTGCCGTATGATTCCCTAAATTACAATTTTCTGTTTTTTGATGAAGTCATTTATCTTTTCCATAGAGGCATGTGTGCAAAACATGTGTCTAATGATATAGGAAATGCACAAGCAAAATGGTATACATGTATATCATTATGAGAACATTCACATTTAAAAAAAGAATACACAACTTGTAGCAGAATATATCCCAAGTGGCGTCACAAAATCAAGAATGTGAAATTGTATAACTTTGACGGATTTTCGTCAAATCTTCTCCAGTTGCTTTTGTTCCATGTTACTGCTTTTATTAAAACGAAATTCAGGGTGGACTTTCCCTTAAGAGTCGCACCGGTACGATAGAAACACAAAAATTAGTGAAATAAACTTACAATGTATCCGCGTCTAAGTCTGAGGTAGAGGAGGTACACATCCGCCAGCTTCTGTCGCAGATCTAGCAATAGAAGGGGCGTCGATGGTAAATTTGAAATTGGAGGCGGTGCGGACTGACATTTTCTTGGAAATTGTTGTATAAACACGAATGTATGTGGTTATCTCATTTCAGTCTCCTTCTTCACACAATCAAAAACAAACAAAATTGTTTGTTATACTTTTGTTTTCATAATTGTTTTACACTTGGCAGAGTGTGGTTACAGACATCTCAACAACAAATCATTCTCAACAAAAAGAATGACACCTTGAGGACATGAAACGCAGTCACTGGCGTCTAACACAACCTGATATGAGTTTGGATGTACACTAGCTTGTATGATGATATGAGTTACTAAGACTTTACTACATGTAGTAATCGTCAAATGTGCTCTCCTACTGTATAACATGTGTAATTCTTGCACATTCATGAAACATCAATATTTGAGAACTTGGTTGTATATCCAATACACTGACTGATCACTGATGAATTTCCTTTATAATTAGAATTGTGAAACGATAATATTGAATTATCGAACTTAAGAGATTGAGTTATCAATCAACTTGAACACTAAACGATTTTGCTTTCATAAAGAAGCAAAGTCATGGACCTTGATCAATTCCCCATGTGACATTTATAGCGTTAACCGCGGTTAAACAAGCAAAATCATGGACCTTGAGCCATTTCCCAGTGTGACATTTATGGGGTTTAATAGATAAGCGAAAACAGAGCTAAACCTAATCATGAAAATTCTCTGAAATTCCTATCCGACCCCGTATAGGCGATCGAGCAGAACAAGAAATTAGCTCCAAGGTCAACCTATATTTTTACCAACCCTATTCGTCATTCGTACAGAAAAGAACTGTTTGACCGCCTACCAAATATGGGTTTATCAATCTCCGTAATTCCATTTCTACCCAGTACCCACTATTATGCACCTGGGCGGAGCACAATGTAGATTATTTTACTTGTACACAAGTGCTAAGATGGGCTTGAACCTTGGACCTCGAGATGTTCGCAAACACTATAGGGTGACGCGCATAAGTATGAATACCCTCTTAATTGTGCAATGATGCCATCTCTCGGTAGATATAGGTCCAATCAGTCTGAAACTGCTGTCAATCACTTCTAAGATAGCAGCCTACGTGATGTGAAATTTTGAGGAAATTTCGAGAATTTTTTATGGATTTACAGCTGTTTCTTTTGGACTATAACTTTGAGGTTCTTCTTGAGGGATTGGAATTTTCAGTGTCAACCTGTTGGATCATCAAAATGGCAAGAAACAAGGGGGGAAATGCAACTGTTTCAGAAAGATGAGGGTAATTCAACTACGACAAGCAGGTAAAAGCATTAGAGAAGTAGCACAAATATTGAACAGAAGTAAAAGATTTGTTACATCCACCTGGGCTAAAAAGGAATAGCTTCATCTCTCAGACAAGAAACGGAAGGCCAAGAAGAGCAAATTGACTGCCCAAGCAAAGAGGTTTATCACTTCTTTTGTTAAAAACAAAAATCGTGAAAATCAAGGGGGTAGCAGCCAATAACTGGTTAGTATTACAAATAAATACAATCTATGTACTTTGAAAAAAATTATGAAGTTTTGTTGAAAAATATTGAAGTTATGAACACTTTTTCCAGGTTAATGCCATGAGGAATGCATACTTATGTGCGCCACCCTATAAATCACCTCCATAATGGGGTTGAATGAGATTAAACATTAGAAGAACCTCCTCTTGAATTTCATAATAATAACAATATATAAATATATAGAGCGCAGGAACTATTCCATGAAGTATATATTGTACTGCGCTTTATAGGACTCCTAAAATGCTTGTTATTAATCAAATAAACACAACAAAAACGTAAGCTTAGGCCCCCCCCCCCCCCCCCCCCCCTCAGCAAAATAACATAACTTTTTATCGGAGAGGTTTTGGGCAAAATAATTTGGCAGGATTGTTTCTTAACTTATTGAATAACTTATGTGAAAAGCACATTAATCCAATTAGTCATGCATGAGTGGGCAAATTCTAAAGGTCACTTTTCAAAAGTCACGAGGGTAATTGTTCATGCCATTTTAACAATACATTTTGGCATTTCTTGTGCGATTTTTGAGGTATTTTCACTGAACCATGACGTGAAAATGACTTCTTGTGTTTACATAACAGGTCATGTTGCATACTTGTCAAAATATCCAGAATTTTATTTTTTCACCAAAATAAAGCGTTTTTAAAAGTTTTAAACTCATGAGAGTTAAACGGTGCTCGCTCAAACAGAACAAAGTGTCGGGATAGGTGTTAGTGCATCGAGAGATGGATGATAAACATTGAAAAGACATAAATTATGCACCGGAAATGGAATTCATCAAAAATTCATATGACAGAATTCCAAAATTACCCTTGTGACTTTTGAAAAGTGATATTATGGCCTTTAAAATTTGCCCACTCATGCATGACTAATTGGATTAATGTGATTTTCACACATAAGTTAGGCAATAAGTTTAGAAACAATCCTCCTCAATTATTTTGTCCAAAACCTCTTGGACAAAAAGTTATGCTATTTTGCTTAGGGGGGATGGGGGGACTTCTTTTTTGTTGTGTTTAGATGCGTTTTGAGCTTTGATTTATTATTTTTTTTACGAATGGTGCTTTCCTAATTTCCACGGGTAAGCTATTCCAGAGCTAGGGGGCTACACAAGCAAATGCTCGATCACCCAGCGTTACTTTTGTTTTGAAGGATGGTACATGTATCTGCCAAAGCAGAGGATCCGTTGAACCGCGCAAATTTCGACCATGATTCTGTAATGTAGCTAGGAACTTGACGAAGAAGTGATTTGTATACAATTATAAGACTTTGAATGCTATTCTCTGAATTCATACTTGAAGCATGATTATCCTTATCTCAAGTAACTTTTCGGGTTTCTTTAGCAACTTTCATCAGGGAATGACAAATGGAATAACGGTATATCCGTCTCTAACGCTCTCTTTAAGATAAAACGTTATCCAGTGTATCTTTATTTCCCTTCTATAACTGTAGAGTCAGCATGAATGGCGCGGGATTCAAGGACGGCTTCGTGGAGTCCATCAAAGGAACATACAACTGGCTCTTGGCGGACGTCGCCAAAGACCTCTACGACGCAGACGGGCACACATTCGAAACCTCCCATCGGCTCTTCCGGGGCGCCTTCGAGGACGGCTTCCCGTGGGAGGTCCTGGAGGTCCTGTCCGGCCCGCCAAGGGTCTCCTTCACCTGGCGCCATTGGGGCACGTTCACGGGCACCTACGAGGAGAGGAAGGGCCAAGGAGAGGTCATCGAGCTCTACGGATTCACCATCGCCACCGTCAATGAGCAGCTACAGATACAGAAGCTCGACGTGTTCTTCAAGACCGACGGATTCCTGGAAGCACTTAGGGGAAACATTGATCCTGCCGAGCTGACTAATGGGAAACCGCTGTTCGGATTGGGATGTCCTATCCACAAGAAATAAGAGTATCAAATCAGTCATGTCGTATAATCACAATTATAACCCCATCTCACTAGATGTTGATTCCGCTCCGATCGTCAAAAAATTGACAAAGTGGTATATCGCAGCTTGATCGTGGCTTGATTTTTTCAATCTTCTCCGTCGTACCTTGATCTTTTCTGAAGCGGCAAGGATCGCCACAATCTTCCTGGTCGCCACAAGATTTCGAACATGTTCAAAACTTACGTAGCGAGAGTGCGGAGGCGCTAAAGCGCATCACAATCGAGTCATGAGCGTATTACAAACGACATATTCGTAGCTGTAGCGGAGCTCCAACGCATATAAGCGTAGTAGAAGCGCATTTAAAGTGGCACCGATCGCCCGTGTTTTCAGGCCGTTTCCAAGACAATACTGCCAGTGCCACGCTGCTTCCGTTTACAAGGCGACTGCATTGCGCAATTATTATTATATTATATTATCAAATATTATCTCACCCTCAAAGCATATTGAATTTGGTGAGCTTAGAGAGCTGGTAATATGATCTAAGAGACTGATGTAATAATAAAGGCTTTCCACCATCAAATCTACTTTGAAAAGACAATGAAAATAGTTGTTTAGGGGAGGATATGATAAACACATTCATAACAACATAATTATTAAAAGTAAGTGGGTCAAATAAATACGACTAGACACCCAATCAAAGTTTTTCACCACTTTGTTACTCAACATTTTCCTTGAAAAAAATCCCTGTCGGGATTGTGTGAAATCTCTGCACTCTCAAAATAATGTGGCGCACTGGGGTTCATAAGTGAACACGCAAAGAGTTAAATGCATCAAGGTCACTTATTTTGATTGGTCACTGCGTTTCCGCCTTGCGAGCTGAGCACCGCTTTTCCTTAGCCCCGGACTATGTTTCGTTTCTGTTTACACTGGAGCCCTTAGCCCCGAATTTTACGGCTTGGCGCCGCAATTGCGGGGTAAGCTCTGCTCTTTTTCAGGGACAAGTAATCCCGTTCCATCGGTGGGGCTAGCCCACTTTGGTAGAAATCAGTGTGAACAAAAAGTGGTCCAGGCTTCACCCCGTACTCTAGGTGGGGATAAGACCACCCCCCTCCCCCTTAGTCCCATATATTGTTATTTAACCGGTGTATCAGCTTGTACGAATCATTTTTGTCTTGCCTGAACGAAGTTTGGATGAAACCTAATAATCATTTTTCCTCTTAGTTTAGTCTGTTTGTCTGTTAGTCTATTACATTTTTTAAAAGCTTTCGTTTAACTTGCTCTCATTTCTTTATTTCTGCGTCGATTGTGCTCATACTGATCCTTGGGTAATATCACATGTGTGAAGATGAGAATGATGAGGTCAAAGGTAACCTACGGTTCAAAAGGTCAAAATATAATTTGGATATGAAGCTATTTGCGTGATTTTCTTGAAGTTTTGGTTTAACTTACTCTTATTTTTTGTCTGCATCAATTGTGTTCATACGAGGTACATATTATTATTGGTTAGTACCACATGTGTTTTGATGAGGATGATGAGGTCAAAGGTAATCAAGGAACCAACGTGAAGAAAAAACAACTTAGCACTGTTTATTGATTGCGAAATTATGTTATGCTTGATGTGAATGTGGGATTAATAAACTTCAAACTATAATGATCAATGTTCTTAATTGTACAAAGCAGACTTTCAGCTTTATACATGTGTGCAAACAAACGTTAAAGGCTAATCTGTAAAAGCTCAGCTCTCTGAACAACGAACATTCAGTTTTTCCCATATATTCACACACACACACACACACACACACACACACACACACACACACACACACACACACACGCACACACGGCAATATTCAAGACGTTATTTTTGTTTTCCGTCATATGGTTGAGAAGACAATCCTTTGAACGGTCGACAGCAGTTCCTGCATGTCGTGTTTGGGACGACAATGCAACACGACAGAGTGTGTCTGTGCGTGTGTTTGTGTGAGTGTGTGTTTATATGAGTGTGTGTGTGTGTGTGTCTGACGAGCTTCAAGTGCACTATAAACATTTAGCTATTTCAGGCAGGATTGACTAGCCAGCTTGACTAACTTAAGGTTATTCCAGCCTAGCTGCGCCCGACTAGTTTAAGTTTTCAGTACAGTTCAGGTGTAGCCAGCAGGACTAGCTTTAAGTTGGTAAGTTAGTAAGTATTGCTGTACTAACAAGTCCGCTGAAAACTTGACGTTAGTCCAGATTGCCGGACTAGTGTGGGCTAGTCGCCCGACTAGTTATTGACTAGCTTTAAGTTAGTTGAGAGGACTAACGTAACATTAGTCTGTCGGACCAGGGATATGTTATGGAAGGATATGAAACAACATTCTTTCTTTGAGCCCATGCGTGGCACCGCCGAAAAATTGCGTGGTCTCAGCATGTGCTTTTCACGTGTTTTAACAATAACGAACACGATTGCCTAGCAACGGTTTCTCAGAGAGAACAAAAGAAATGTAGAGTCTTATTTCGCTTGTCCACTTCTGTTGGATTGCATCAATACTTTTGTGAGGAAAAGCGATATCAGCGAACAAAAATAAACAGTTTTTTAAAGTAAAATATCTCATTTGCACGCAAATTCACGCAAACTCTGTTAATGAAAATAAGCAGCTTAATATATGATTTTGATAATGATTGAATCCGACATTTCCGGAAATCTCCGGAAAGTGAAGAAATTTGTTAATTATGCAAGTAAGAATATTATCTTATATCTCCGTTTGTGCATCATTCAACAATTATTTAGAAGAAAAACGAATACAGGATCTTTAGAGGTGTTGCCCCTTAACTTTCTTGAAAATTACAAAAAAATGTGATAAGAAACACAGCTTCGAGAAACAAAACAGGCAATTAAAAATACTGCTTTCCAAGTTGACGATAGCAAAATGACGGTGCCGCGCATGGGACTTCAAAGCATTGCAGTGATTGTGGAATGCTTTTGACATTCATTAGCACGCTTTAGTATCCATACAGATGTTTGAATATATTATGGTTGAGTTGTCCCTCCTTCCTAACACATCCCTGGTCGGACTAATGTTAAGTTAGTCGCCGCTACAGCTTAAAAAAAAAACACACCATATGACGCGTTAACGGTATGGGGGACGATATCCATAACACATCAGGCGCCAGCCGTCCGGGGTCCATTTGATATTAAAATTGCCCATGTGGGCTCCTTAATACGGTGTCAGCAAATTCATCTTCTTGTTAGATACAAAGACGGTGACATTGTCCTCACACTTGCCCTTATAAATAAGGTATCCTGACAATATATGTATCATGATATTTGCACGCAGACACGGTCATGGAAAATTGGCCATTATGATGGTAATTTCATGAAACTTATAAATAAAAAAATCATGATACTTGTATCATGTAATTTGATGCATTAGATTACAACACTTGGTATCATGGTAGTTTTGTCATGATATCTAGTGAATAGTATCGCGATACTTGCATGTATCTCGCTGCAATTCCACAGTGCAGTTGTTAATTGACAGTCACCCAAAGAGGTACATTCATTTCAGTTGTGTCAAAGCAACTGTCAGGATTTCCTGAATTCATAATCAGTGTCATCAAGTTATATACAGTTTTTGTGCATGCAAGGGATCACCCCGGGGCGTAACAATGGTGAATAGTTGGGAATGGAATGTGTATCCGTGGTGATCGGGAAGGAGTGGGATGTTTGCATGTACGATCACCTCCCCCCCCCCCCCCCCCCCCTGTTGAGGTGGTTGTGCACACGCCCGCCCCCCCCCCCCCCCCCATTCCGTCCCATTGAAAGCGCCCCCTATCTCATATCTACCAACATTTCTGAATCCCCCTTTCGCGGGCTTTTCGCGGGCTTTTCCTGCCTTAGAGACCCCCTAAATCTGGAACACTGCTCAATGTTCCCACTATCTCAGGACAGACAACACCCCCCCCCCCCACCCCCTTCCCTTTATCTCAGGTAAGCTGTCATTACAATAGATGTTCCCTGATGTCATGATGGAGGACAAATCAATAGTATTGAGTTTACAAAACTAGCAGGAATTGTAGGAATTTTATCCCGGGCTGTGATCAATATTTTTCTATGATATCCGAACGGGGGGGGGGGGGGGGGGTCGCGTCCCCCCCACCAAAAATAGGGGGGGACACAAAATGTCAAATGTCCCCCCCCCCCCCACTATTTTTAAAATAGTGGGGGGGGGGACACCCCCATCGAAATGGTGAGGACACAATATCAAATATCCCCCCCCCCCCCCACTATTTGCGTTCGTGTACCCACACGAGACTGGGCGGATTATTTTTTTTTTGAAAAACGTCGTAACCCCCCCCCCCCCACTGAGAGCATTTTCAGAGACTGGGCGGGAAAAAATGCTTTTCAAAGTAATAAATACACTGTAACAATTTGGTGAACAGTGATTATTTGTTTTAAGTGACAGTAATAAACTATTAATTTAGATCAGGCTTATGCTTAGATTGAATTGGGATCAGGATATATGGGATTAGGATTAGTTGATCTTTTATTGACTTCACTAAACATGCACACGTTGGCCCAATGTTGTTTTGACGTTGGCTTTAAGACCACAACCAATCCGACCAGATGCCGACATTGGGCCAACGTTACACAGTTAACCATGTAACAACGTCACACTCAAAAAAGCAAATATATTGGTTTGACTTTGTATTTTCCACTGACTCCTTTTCAAACCATTAGGTCTCACTGGTTTCTATTGGTTTCTATTGGTCTCCAATACCAGTAGCATTCACTGGTCTCTAATGATTTCTATTAATAGGTGTGACTTTGTATTTTTCACACTCCTTTTCAACCATTAGATCTGACTGGTTTCTATTGGTTTCTTCTGGTCTTCAACACCATTAGACTCTACTGGTTTCTACTTACTGGTTTGATTTTGCAGTTGCAGACCAGTAGACTCTACTGGTTTCTGAAAAAAAAAACACAGTAGAAACCAGTAGACGGGCTCTACTGGTTTCTACTGGTTTCTATAGGAATTTCGACCTCGCTGTTTGAGAGGCTTGTCCATTGTGCCTGTTCTCATTGCATGCGACATACTGCCAGGATATTTTGTCCTATATTAAATAATATGTTGGCTATAATCTTTCAAACACCGCTATGAGTAGAACCATGTTGTTAAATATGTGACGTAACATTTCAATGCATTGGAAATCACAAAGGAGACGAAGGCCAACGTAAATTCCACCTAGATTTTCTTCAAAGAAGATAAAGGCGGTCGCAGTGCCCTAGATACAAAATAGTGTACATGGAGATATGAGGAGGAAAAAAATGTAATTTTGCTACTATGCAGATGCGGTAGTTTCTGTATGCAACATTTGACCAGGGGTGTATTCTGAAAATCCACAGAGATACAAATAGCTTTACTTAGCCTTGGTTGGAGAGTACATTTTATGACCCAGCGATAAATAATTTTCTCTGTTCTAACATTCTTCTGGGGCCCGTTTCATAAAAAGTTGCTATGATAGCAACTCTTGCTGGAATGTCAACTTTCATTGAAAGAGCCAATCAGGATGCAGAATTTTCACTGTCGTCATAGTAGTTGACATTACAGCAAGAGTTGCTATCATAGCAACTTTTTATGAAATGGGCCCCTGGTCTCTCGACTCTATTAGGGTTGATATTTACGATTTGTTACAGGGAATGGCCAACGGCCTCTTCCAGAGATGTAACTCTCGGTTCTCTGGAAAAGACTTTTTGTCTGGAATCAAATAAAAGGAAAGTTAGGACTTGACGTCACTCCAATTAACTCCTTTGTACTAAATACTGTTATATCACGACAGCAACTTATGACTTATCAATTCCCTTCTCTTTACAATTTAGGAATGACATAAGTTTCTTGTCGCTTAATCATTACATCTAACTCATTTGCATCGATCTTTCTGATATTTATATAAAAGAAGAAAAGAGGTTGCGATGACGCTGATTAATTATGCTGATTAAAATACGCTCGTTGTACGCAATCATGTTTTTGTGTAAATTGTTCAGTCATTCATTCTTGATAAAGGTCTATGACCGAAAATTCGAATAATTTTTCTTCTCCGGTGTTTCATTTAATTTGTTTGTCTTCACCTATATATATATATATATATATATATGTACATACATATCGGTTTCATGTGATCTTCTTTTCAGAAAGTTCGATTTCCTCACTATTTTTATGCGTTTCTTGTGATATGTCACGACTATAAATATATGTTTTGAATATAGTCCTGTAGACGGTCCCATGTCTCGACTGCCGGCCAGTCGATTAACACAATAAAGCATGAAACCACTTGTAAGAAACACAATATATATGTGCCATATTCTACCTGAATATGCAACTTATAAATTGAATTCCTCTTAAGTAAAATAATAATCATAAAAATCATAATATATACATATAATAGTAATGATAATAAAACAATTCCATAATACATAAGAATGGAATCTTTTCTGATACCAGGGACGTGCTTCCATGCCGTAGTGCGATTGATGACAAGTCATGATGCGCACGGTTAGACTCATTCACCAGACCACTCTTATGAATATTTTGGCGAAAGTGGCTAAACAGTGGTGTAAAAAAATATTAGCTGCCCGGCGGCAATGCGCTTGCTCGAATTTAGCCTAGGTACTAGGCTGTGAGGTGCATGAACACAACCCAGTCTGGTAAAACAGACTACGCCCTAATGACGTCATAGCTCCTCTGGCGTCAGAGGAGCGAGGATTGGATTGGGGTATAGTCTGTGTTACCAGACATGGTTGTTGACAGACTGGGTTGTGTCCATGCACCACACAGCCTAGTACCTAGGCTAGCCCGAATTGTATAGAGAGCGCTCTAGTTGGGACCAGTGGTTGGGACCACTGATCTCTTGGGACCCATGTTGAGAAGAATAAAATCTGAACTACCGCCATCTGTCGTCCAACAATTTATATAAACTTTGCAAAGCCATTATGTAGTATTTTTAATCAAAGTATATTTTGTGGAATGTTCCCATCAAACTTTTATTACGGTCCTTAACTCTGGAATAGCCTTCCAACACCGATCAAAGAGAGTATTACATTATCCAAATTAAGACGAACATTTAGGCAATATCTGTGCAATACATTATTCTTCATAAAATTTTACATTAACATATTGTTCTTGTCTTGTTTTTCTTATACGCTTATTGTAATGCATTGTTTATTGTTTTTTTTGTAAACGTTGTCATTTTCACAAAAGTTTTCTTAACTTCCTTAATGACTCCGCCACCATGTCAGTTTATTCTTGTCAATTTGTTTATATTTTGTATTTTCTTTACGAGTGGAAAAGAATAAATGAAATGAAATATTAACTGTGTTTGACTTTCATTAAAGGGATAGCTCACCCTGAAGATAAGTTAGTTTCAATAAAAGCGGAAACATGCAAAAAAACTAATTATTAGTGAATGTTTGCCAAAAATCCGTCGAAGGATAAGATATGATGTTTTTTTTTTTAAAAAAAAGAATCAGTTTTGTGACGTCACGTACATGCGAGGTGCTCTTTCACATGTTGTGTACAGAAAAAAATCATAAAGTGCTCTTTTATAGCAGTTACGTTGACTTGGTTACGCACATTATTTCATCCTGAGCATACACCGATGCGATGGCATTCCAAAAACGTGCACAAAGGCCACCGCAATGACACGTTTTTGCCACAATTCACTGCAGTCGTAACGGCCCACAACTGAAAACGTGACGTCACCTACTCGCACAAATCACATGACCGGGTGCTGCGATTCAGCCTGTCGCAGTACAGAGTCGTGCAGCCGATCGGATCATGTTGTCTATTACTATGCATACACTACAATAGTGATATTAGTCACCAATAACGGAAGTGGACATACAGATTAAGAACAGCCACAAGAGCGCTAGAGATGATTTGGATAATATCGAGTGACTGCATCTTCGTTAAATATTAAACGGATCAACGGACAGTATACAGGTGTATAAACTTGTGTATACTGCTGCAACTACAATATGTTACTTTTACAAATCCGAGGCGATAAAGCCTATAGGTTCACCATATGCATCGAAGAGAACAACACAACATATTGTTACGGTCCTCGAGTCCTCTTTATCCCATGTCAAGTTAGCCCTCATTCTCCCAAACACCCTCTCTTTCGTTTACATGACTCCGTTTTTCTCCCTCTTTCTATTTTATACTCGAGCCTAACTCAACGTCAACATTGACCAGGTTATAATTCTTGGACATTATCATCACTGACCTATAATTTTCTACAAAAATCCACACTATTTTTTTTGAAGTAAATTAAACCGAGTCTGATCTCTTCTACGTCACACTTCTGGTCAAGCTTGGGGAGCATATTTTTAGTAATATGTTACCCAGCAATAAACCATTTTCTCTGTTCTACCAACATTATTCTAGCCTCTCAACTCTACTCTATTCCAGAGGTTTAATTCTCGTTTCTTTTGAAAAAAAAACTTTTGGAAAGTTCTTGTTCGCAGTTCAATAAAGAGAACGTTATAAGGCTTTAAGGGGAAGATTGGCAACACTACAACTCCTTTCTGTTTAAAACTATGATATCACCACGAGAAGTAAATTACGTCCTAATTTGTACTAACGAACAACATCTCATCTCATGTCATTACATTACCTGATGTGAATATAGCCTAGTCGTAAAAGGTCCACTGACGTGTATTAAAGGGCATATACTGTACTGGGAAGGCAAAAAAGCCCTCAAAATGTAATTGTTAGGAATCTTCTTGCCAATGGTCTTGAATTCATGTATTGTCTATTTTAGAAGCTTGCTGAAAGTTATTTGCCCTCAAATGATCCATATATGGAGTAATTAATGATTAATGATTAAATCCTCAAAATGTTCGGGCCGAACATTTTGAGGATTTGCGATTTAATCACTCATTACTCCATATATGGATCATTTGAGGGCAAATAACTTTCAGCAAGCTTCTAAAATAGACAACACATGAATTCAAGACCATTGGCAAGAAGATTCCTAACAATTACATTTTGAAGGCTTTTTTGCTTTTCCAGTACAGTATATGCCCTTTAATACAGTCAGTCTAGTATTGGGTGGAGGAGGAGAGTCTAATTTCTAGTGGACAACACGTGCAGTATTTTAGTTGAGAATTGGAGTTCATCTCTGTTCTATGATGTTACGTCATATTTAATAATTAGTGAAGTGCCAATAAACTTCCGTTGAAACCACAACTACCCGAGTCTATCGTTGTCTCATGTACAAGATTGTAATAAACTCACGTATCTACAGTATATCGATCACACCATGGACCCTACCACCGTCAACCCGCCATTAAAACCTTATGATATGAATCTGTAACTTTTATATATTTTTTTTCTAAATAAGTAATAAATAATAAATATAGGCCTATTACGTAATTTTACCCACCATTAAAGCCTTAAGTCATGAATCTGTCATTCTTGTAATTTATAAAAAAAAAAAAAAAAAAAGTAACAGCACTAAACAAAGGACTATTACGGAATTTTCCGGTTAACCCGCCCTAAAAACTTTGTGTTATGTCATGGACCTATCATGGATGGACTGCGCTCGGATAGACTTGCTTTGATCTATGAGGTCCGCCGCCTCATAAAAATTCAAGACATTCAGGTGTTTTAAACAATTAGCTGTATTTCTAATTAGGTAGTGCCTTCTCTGAATAACAAAATAAAATCTGTTTTTGAGAAGTACGTCAACCGTTCAGCCTTCGCTGGGAGCTCGTAGCTGATCTTTTTACATCACGCACTGTGAATTAGTTTTGGGGTGAGCGAAGGGAAATTTTGAAAAAATTGTAGAAAGAATTTGATCTGTTACTTTTTCGGACACCTCCGCACACGAAATTGAGGTTGTTTCCATGAAAGATGAAACATTCAATAAACGATTTACAAGATATTTTTAAGGAAATATGATTCGGAAATGTGCGATATGGAGGCATTTCTCTGGTATGTTTTCTACAGTATTCTCCTTTTATCACAAAAACGAAGAAACAATACAATCTGAAATTCACACAATCGTATCTTTATAACATGTAATACTACTGCACATGCACTTCAGTTCATGAAGTGGTTCTGAAATCTTCTGCGCATACAGAATATATATTCCTCAAAATGCATCCTACAGTTTTCATGCTTGTTTGGCGGCGGATCTCCCTCGATCAAAAAGCCAAACGCGTCAAATATTCCATTGTGATATCAATGCACGCGACTGCTGTCGGAATAAATTACACTTCGTGCTGACTCCATTCCTTACACCTCTCTGGGCCTATCACGCAGATTTCCCGATAATCCGCCTTACATCATAGTGGGCCTTTATTACATACTTTTCCAAGGATCCAAAACTATTGTGTAAATGGGCGTTGGGAGATTGCCTAAGCAGGAGGGGCGATAATATGTGACGTGGCCTGAGGGACCAGGGGCCCTCGGTCAACGCTAATGGTTTCGATGGTCCCACCATGATTATGGCAGTCCAACCCTTGGACGAGGAAGAACGAGGACTGCCCCCCCCCCCCAACTCCAAACGGCATCGCTCCTCCCTCCTTCCTCTCCACCCCCCCCCCTCCCTTTCGACACCTACCCCTGGTGTGAGATGACCTCAGTCCAGCTGGTTATTGCATAATTATACCCATTGAAGTAATCACCGACACCGGTGAATTGCCTCGTCCTCTCTTAAACTCAGCCTGAAAAATTAAGTACGATCCTGTGTGTTTATACATGAATGTGTGTGTTTGGTAACTTGGTGATAATCATCTTACTTACTGTAGGTGTTATTAATTACTTCAGTGCATTTGTGTATTTAGGAAGTTCAGCATTCAACACATTGTTATTGTTATTATTTGTCTACAGTGAACCGCACAGTAATACGCACAAAGTTGACGCACAGTAATACCCACAGTGGAATTTCGACGAGCGTTAATTGCTAGTGATCGTGATCCCGAGCCGAGATCATAATCTGAAACATTGACATAAATAAACAGAAAGGACTTCAAAGCTGGTTATCCCGTGTCGTCATTTTAGCGTGTTAAGCGTGTTTGAGCAGTGCATCCCATATGATATAGGGTTACCACGTAGCTGACGCTACACAAATATTATGGTGCTAATTAATATGTTACGAAAAATATGATGTGTGTTATTCCGACGGATCATGGGGTGGGGGTGCATGTATTTGACGTTATTGATATAATGACTCATTTTTTTTTTGTCGAATACCGTAAATAAGTTCACGTCTTTCATGTATTCCACTTTTTTGTGTCTCACCTCGGCTCAAAATGCAGCGTAAAATTCTAATGAACAGCAGGTGTCTCCCCTTGCATAGGATTTTGTATTTTCCATCTGTCAGAGGGGCACTTTTTATTTGTGCTCTTAAAATGCATGTAGCCCATCTCATGTTATTTCCACCACCCTGAATAGTTTTTGAGCCCCCTTTTCACCATGGACCTACTTGATGGGTGTCGAGGAGGGGGGGGGGGGGGTCCCTGATGTCGTGCACTAAAATGCACGTATCTTACATTATTGGCGTCACTCAAACTCATTTTGAATGCTCTTGATTTGTTTACGTTTTTTCTGTTTGTTTATGTATTGCCAAAGTTATACCTCACTTGTAAAATAACGTAAACTACCATTCCAATGAACGGTGAAGTTTCGGGTTAGAATGGTGAGCGTAAAACTGTTTCAAGCGGAAGAGGCCGTCTGGAAAGGAATATCCATATTTGTGATTACATAATTCTGCGTGCTGATGCTTGGAAGAGGGGCTTAGAAGCACCTTTCACGCCAATTGTCATATTTACACCAACGCATTAGTGTGTATGTTTTGATAATATAGGTAGAAATTTGTCTTGTACAAGCATGCCAATTTTTACAATGTCGTTTGATGGTGAGGTCATTTCGCGATTTCAAGTATTATTCCAAGGCCATTTAAAGGCCACTTTGAAAAATAAACCACAACTTATCTAAAACGTGTTATTGAAACTTTCTAATATCAATAATGTAGATGAGTTAATTATTGAGGACTGACAAGAAATGGGCCGAAACTGCTTGGCGTCGTAATTTTCAAATCAGTGCAAAACGCCTAATTATGTTTTAAAGCGATAGTTCATCCTGGAATTAGGTTGATTTCAATCAAAGCAGGAACATGAAAAAACTGTGCTTTCCCATAATGTTCTGTGCTGTGTGACACCATAAATTGCCCTTTGTCTGTTTTGGTGAAGGATGAAGGCGGAATGATGCATATCATTTGTCATAAAAAGTAGCACGCAACAGATGGGAGAGCATCTCGCATGTGACGTCACAAAATCAAAAATGTAAATAATTGTAACTTTCCTTTCCTGCAATGTATTTTTATCAAACCTTTACTAATAATGTTACTTTCATGTTTCTGCTTTTATTGAAACCAACTCAGGGTGAACTATCCCTCCAGTTTATATATTACACCACTTGTAAATGCTTTGTATGTATATACAGGGCGCACCTGTAAAGCAGTTTTTTAAATGAGGTTGCCTACCCTGTATTCTTAAAGAAGACTTGAATAAATAAATAATAATTAATTCTGAGATAAGCAGATTACGAGTGTCACAATAATGATGGGCATGCTATTTCAGGTGAATATTGCTACGGGACGAGTTGTTTAGCGGATTTCGAGAAATTGCGAAATACTTACACACAATACGCGATACGTGGATCCCGCAATGGCAAACTCAACCTACATGTTAAACACACTACAGTGCAGTGCTGACATTAGCTAACAGGAGTAGATCGCACGTTATCTCGCTCGCTCGATCGACAAGGTCGACGGTTGGGTCAATCTTATACAGTGTATTCATGTTATATACAGTACCGGCGCGATCATTGCATAGACTGGGGTTCGAATTGGGATCAGATAATTATTTGGTAAGTGTTTTCTTGGTATCTAACTAGTTTTAGGTGTCAGATGGTGGGATAAACTGCAGGGCAACTCTAGTTTGGTGGGTTAATCAATTAAAGTATACGTTTAAGCTTTCATGAGGATTGTAATTCATTGTATTACGTGGATTCTGAGACGAACTTGAGAACTCGTCTTTCGACTTACGTAACTTCGGTATTCACGCCGTGCTCTTGCCGATGCGACGGACGCGGACGATAGTAGTACTAGTAGACTATTTTAATACCGGCTCGCGGCCTCGCACTTTGTTCAACATTCAATTCACGTGGTATTTTATACACACTTGGATTCGTTTTTACGATTTCTTGGCTTGAATTTACAGCTAAAACTCGATTGAATTAGGTAAGGGTCAGGATCAGGACTAGAGATTAGAATTAGAAACGAGAAATACTTGTGACAGTTGTGTACAACTGAGGTGGTCTGTCACTGTCATTGTCAATGCAAATTCATGCAAAGACATACATCATACATATAGCTGACAAATGCACGGTGACAGTCTATTCATTAAAATCATGGGCAACACTGAAGGAAGCTCATAGTGCACCTACAACATGTTGTAGGTGCAAGTAGGTAGGTACAAGACTCAGAGACTTGCCTGAAATGGCCATGTCTATGTGCTAACAAAATGTAGATGATATAGATCTAGTCATTTATAAAAAAAAAATTTAAAAAAGTGCGAGAGAAAAAATGGTAAAGAGAATGTCAAAGAGAATTGAGAAGGACATAGTGAAGTAAAGAATAGGAGAAGTAAGCAAAAATCACATTGCAAAAGGAATGAAATAATGATCCTACCCATTCCAGGAATCGAACCGGGGGTCACACGTTTTTAAGTCAGCCACAAATCCACAAATCTTCCCATTCACTAACATGTGTGGAAAGATAGCTGGATAAATGTTATTTCGCTTTAAGTTTGACTCTAAAATAAAGTTATTTTCCAACTCACTGGACATCTGCTGAGTGATGCTAACTTGAGGCTGATGCCAGCCAGAAACGTGAGGGCGTAAAGTACGGCGTCCGCTGACCACGCACGGCTCACTGTAGCATCATGACGTCATAGTTCATAGTGTACGCGAACAGTTATCACCACGAAAGTGAAGTTCATATACCGGTATGGCGGTATAGCACGATCCCGGTAAAGGAAAGAAATTAAAAACAACAGTCGCATTGCTTGTCGCGAAAACGAGCTCCAGGGAGGAAATGTAAAATCCAAATGTGTAAACCACAACCTTGTAAATTATGTTGGGAGTGCATAAAATGCTTTCAAACACACATGTACTTGCTGAGCGTTGTCATTCCAGGAAGGAGTAGAACATGAGAGAGAGAGTGATGAAAGGGGGACTGAAAGAAAAGGAGGCTGGAGATAAATAGATATAGATAGGAAGGGAGAAGGGAGAGAGCAACAGAGCTAGAGCTAGCACCAGCCCTTACAGTTGTACATAATCAAAAGTATAGAGGAGGTAAGCCCAACAAACTCAATAGTATGTGTGTCCGAAGAAGTTTCAATTTCCCATTTCATGTTCTTCTACCACAAAATGAAGATCAGCCAGAGCACTAACTTGTTAATCTAACTTCAAAGTAGATCAAATACATGTGCAATAGCTAGTTATGAATCCTAGACGTAAGATGTAGTATCCTGAAGGGAAGGTTAATTAAGATTCTCAGATAATATCTAGGTCTAACTGTTACTAGAGACATTGTAGCAAAGTTGCCATCAATGGTAAGTTTTATTTAGCAGGGCCCAGGTATTTCATTTTCTCACAATAAACATAAGAGATATGTATTAAAATCTCTGCAGTGTACGTAAAAGAAGTCCTTTTGTTCTACCAAAAACGTAATAACACAGGACTTAATGGAGTTTAAAATGTATTACCGCTGGAAAGTACTTGTCCACGGAACTCGGGAATACTACCAAATTGATTGATTGATTGAAATATTGTGCGTTGATACAAAATTGATGTTTCAACTATCCATTTCTGTTTTTCTACTAATGAAACAGTGATTTGAAATAATGTTCCCTGAGGCTGTGGCAAGTGAGTCGTTGGAAGCAGCAGCAGCAGCAGAAGACATGGCGGGACCAGCGATCGGTACTCTGGACATCTTCCTGCTGGGGCTGAGTCTCGGCGTGGGCGTCTACTGGTTCTTCTTCCGCAAGAAGGCGGAGATTAAGACGGAAGGGCTCATCAACCCCATCACAACGTAAGCCATTTGTTGTTTTTGTTATGAAGTCAGGGCTCAAGGTGATTTAGCTCTCGTTATGTTAAATAGAGCCTTTGCAATTCTCTTCCCCCCCCCCCTTCCCCAAGAATAGAACAAGACACAGATACTTATCAACCCCGTTATAATGTAAGCCACTCAATGTTAGCGTTTACAGCAGTTAACAAAATAAGATGGCAGCTCAAAGTGTTTGAGCCCTTGTTGTGCCCCCATTGGTTCTTCTTCCGCCACAAGGTGGAGAATGAGACAGTGGGACTCCTCAACCCCATCACAAATTATGAGCCGTTGTTTGCCTTTACAGTGCAGTACATGTAAATCAAATGAGATGGGAGCTCAAGGTGATATAGCCTTTGTTTTGTAAAAGAGAGCCTGTGCACCCACCCCCCTCCATTGCTTCTTCCACAAGGAGGCAGAGAATAAGACAAGGGTGTTTATCAACCCCATCACAACCTAACTAGTTGTTTGCCTTTATAGTGCAGTGCATGTAAACAACATAAGATGAGGGCTCAAGGTACTTGAGGCCTCCTTTGGCTCCTTATGCAAAAAAAAGGCCATTGTAATATCCTTCCCCCTACTGGTTCTTCTGCAACAAGGCAGAGAATAAGACATGGGGCTTGTCAGCTCCATCGAAATGTAATAAGGTATTTGTCTGTATGTACACAAAATAAATGGTCCTCTTTTTCTTTGCTTATTTGGTAATGTATTGATCCATCAATCTTATTACTACAGAGAGAAACGGCGAAGCAAAGATTATCTCAGAAACACGTTCATAGAGCTGCGTTATAGATGAAACGTTAGTTGCAAATGTTTGTCTTCTAAAATATATTGTGTGTTTGTTGTGCAGGCTTGTGTACAATCCCGTATACTCAGGGCCTTGTTGCATTAAAGTTACCATTGATAGTAACTTTGCTACCAATGGCAATTTCCATGGAAACCTCAGATTTCATTGGCTGTCAAGCAATGTTACCCTGGTAGTAACCATTGATGGCAGAGTTACCATTAATGGTAATTTTTATGCAACGGGCCCACTTTTCAATCCTAAACTGTGGAGTGCATTATAACCTAGGAGGTAAAATAACATTTTTGGCATTGTGGGGGTTAAATCATTCTGAATCCAATGTAACTTTTTGAATGCTTAAACTCATTGACACTGGGTGACGAGCTTATTTTACTTTTGGTGCAACTATCACTTGATATACCAAATGAGGATCATTGTATGAGGCATATTTTATTAATTATTTTCATGATTTGACCGTAATGCTATTTTAACATTGTAAAAAACATACAATTTGACATAAAAATTATGCAGGCAAGCACATGAATTGCCCTGTTGCGGACTAAATACCTTCTTTTTTGTGTGATTTTGGAAATTCCATGTGGATGAAATACTTTTTGAGAAACATAAAAAAAAAATTGTACCAACTTGCTTGCCTGCATCGCTCTTTGAAAGATTATTTGTCTTGTCTGCTGCAATTATATACATGTACGTGTACTAGCAGTCTTTCCATAAAGTTAAGTCGATTCAGTAACTAAAAAAGGTATTGTATATTACATGCACAATACCCTGAATTGCATGGTTTGTCAATCTTTCTGTATACTTAACTATGCTACAGTATCAATGAAATCTATTTAGAAAAGAGTAAAACTTTCAGTAACACCATGTGGTTGTATTCTTTCGGATAATTGACCCACTTATGGGGTGAAGAAAGGAAAAGAAAGAGTGAAAAGAGAAGAGATGATTTTTATCTTTATAACACTTAGACAAGACTATTTTTAGCTTGAGCTTTTGGTGTTTTAAACCAAAAATAAATGGGATGAAATGGAAGTAGAAGAAGAGGGTGGTGATGAGAGTTGTATTACTCACAAGGTACAGTAGTTATACAGAGAAAAGAAGAAAGAAATGAGAAAGGCAAAGTGTGGAGAAGTTAAAGTAAGTTATATTCAGTAAGTATGCTACAGCATGTTGTAAAAAGAGAGGTGGTCGCATTTCTAGGATCCATATTGCATAATCATGGCAGAAATATACCTGCCATCATCGCAGGTACAGATCCAGTTTGATTTGAAAAGAATTCAGTGACGTTGCATTTTGGGATGATTCTTTCCTGCTATCCTGTCCTGAGATTAAACAAGTTTAAGAGCTGTGGTTACGCTGGAATGAATATACCAGGATTACATGTCCCAAACTCTGATACCATTTCTATCCCTTATCTTTAAAAGCTAAGATTAAGATGCTAAATACATGTGAGACTTGTATGCACAATCCATTTATGTACAAGTACTAGGGGGGGGGGGGGGGGTGTTTCACCAAGCTATTCTTAAGCTAAGAATGACCTTACGCACGACTGGTGATCCTTTCTTGTGCTAAATAAGAATTTGTTCCTGTTTTCACATAGATCTAGTGGGAGCTAATTTTCAACAATCCTCATCAAATTTGACAAATCATAAACTTTGTATTCAGACACTTACTTACAGTGGGAATTTTAATTTACAAAGATCAGGTTTCAACTTTAGCTGATGGGAATCAAGATCATTGAGAATCTTATTCAGTAGAAGAAAGGGTCACCAGTCATGCATTAAGTCGTTCTTAGCTTAAGAACAGATTGGTGAAACACCCCCTGGTATGCAGTATGTACATGTTCATGTACCCTGTACTGTATTGTAATGCTAGATGAAATTAATAGTATCGTATGTATTTAAAAGTAGGGCATGAAAAATGTCATGATCACAGGCATTAATCAGGGCAGTACAGCTTTTCATCATCACATGAGTCCAATATCATTTAATTTCAACAATTGAAGACGATTCTTTAACGGTATCCTGAAATCCAACAACAATGGGACACATACATGTAGCACTTCATTGATTTTTGGGGACATAGTCTTGACCACTACTAACCATTACCCTCAAATGATATTAAGTGGAAACTTGAAATTATATGCTGTAGCATGATTGAAATACATGTACATACATGTATGGGAGAACATTCGAAATTATGCAATACAAGTACATAGCAACCTTTTAAAATATTTTTTTGACACTGATTGCTTGAAGGCTTATTTGTACATACAGGTCTACACTTAAAATTCCTAAATGCTATCAGATGCGTGTGCTTAGAGATGTAACAGAGGCAACAGTAGCAAGGGGAGAATATGACTTTGATGCGAAACTTTAATTGGTTCATGTGATTGATAACATAATAAAGATACCAAAAGTAAACATACTGTACACGTGATTGTGCAATGTTCATGTTTACTAGCATGGCTTGTACTGTATGCATTTTACAAAGTGCAGGTAACATTACAATGCATTGACTCTTTATCATACTTTATCATTCAATATTGACTTTTCTAAGTAATGGGTATGACATGTACTACTTCTATCATAAAGTGATAGACATTGGTACAAATGTACTTTTGTATTCCATGATGAGGAGTTGGGACTCTTCTCATTTGGAGGGGATTTATTTTGAAGTGGAAAGCTCTTTATTATCATAATTGAGCTTATTTACTGTACACATACACTACAGCTCAAAGGAATTGGCATAAGGAAAGTGAAAGGGAAAAGGATGGAGCCACAGTTTTAAACCGCGGAATATGTTGCCCAGTTCAGCATGAAACACGATGCTTTAGCCTAAAAAGCATCATGTGTACATGCATGTGTATTTTTTGTGTGTTCTTGTAGTTTTAGTTGAAGTTTAATGACTTTTATTTGATTTTATCATGAATGAAAAGCCCATTTATTTCCCTGTTATTAATGAATGGCCATACAGTGAGCTTTTTGTTTCCATGCTAGCATGATACACATGTTACACACGTCACAAGTTCCTCTAACTTCTGCACTCTCTACTCTTCTGTAAAGAAAATAACATCTGACTGAAAATGACAAATGTGCTGTACATGTGACAATATATAATGTAACTGAATCAAATATTTCTCCTGCAGCTCTATGACATCAACCTCAAGCAGTGGTTCTGGGTTTATACAGAAGATGAAATCATCAGTAAGTACCAATATATTTAAGAACATTAAAAACAAAAAGTGTGATGTTGCCATTTTCCACCAAATGTCTTGATACTTTCAGACTTTTTAAAGTTCATACTGTACATGTATTAGGCATTGCATTGTGGGTATGCACTCTAAGTATTCTCTTGCAGTGTATCTACTGTTAGAGAAATGATTTTGTTGATTGCTGTTTGAGACATGTAAACATGTATCATACATTAACTGTCCTTACGTCAACATATGCTCAGAACATATAATGCAATTTATATGCCTGTGATTGTGCGGTGTCATGCAGGCGCAAGAACATTGACACCTTTCTGAGTAAACACAGTTCACCCAAAGTTTGCATCAGGTTTCATTGGGTCAACATTGGTCATGTGTGTAATATAATATTTACATGGCAGAGCGCTATTGTGTACATGGCAGTGTGCTCTTGAAACTTTGAAAAGGAATGCAATAAGAACAATATATCGGTAGATGCCCAAATTGTGCATATAAAAGACAGTTGATGTATAGCCCATGCAGTTGATAATTTAAACTGTTTTATTGTTTACACATACAATGCAGAAGGCAGATTTAAAGTCAAGGTTTTATTTCCCTTTGCAGATAAGATGAACTTTGGTAGAAATGTTGTATGAAGAGCTTTTACAACATAATTTGAAACTTTACAGTGACATTGATCTCAATCACAGCATGTAAACCCACTAATCTGTAGGTTGCCTCTCAGTCTTAACTACCTATTTATATGCCAAGTGACATTGGAGTTATCCATGTAAATTTGCATGTTCTTTATAATCCTATCTTCTCAAAGAGCAGACAAGAAATGCAACTGGAAACAGCGTTAATTTGATTGAATACCGGCAGCTTAAATTGTGATATTCAATTTGTTTTTTGTTCATTGCAAGGGTTTTCAGGTACAAGACTATATTCTTAGACAGCCCTCCCCCCCCCCCCCCCCCCAAAAAAAAAAAAAAAAAAATCCATTTTAACAGTATTAGTTTCATAGGCTATTATAAACAGTGTTGTACTTGACATGGGACTTTCATCAATTGGTACTGGGAGGGTTAAATCTACCTATATTTATTGTTTATTTATTAAGCCTTTTTTTTTTTTAAACAAGGTAGCCTCATCAGTGAGATTGGCACTGTTCTCTCTGGAGGCCATGTGTACAAATAACACAGTAATACATACACTGTAGTAACATGAACATAGATTACACATAAAAATGCTGTATACCAAAATGCAATATAGACCATCTAATGTGGAACAAAAAAAATGAAGAAGGTGGACTAATGCTTCCACATGCATCCCACAAATGAAACCTCATAAATTGGTGACTAAATATGTGATGTACATGTATAATGCTCCATGTAAACCTAGACTTAAGTTCCTGCTGTAGAACTTCCTACATGTATGTGTTTACATGTAGTATGTACACCTCATGTTTTAGGCCTGCCTATTAGAGATGTATTAACCACCTATGATTCAATGTCATACATAAAATACTTGACTGGAATATCTTCAGTTTTGTGTATAAGAAGTATGCAACAGGTACAAAGTTTAGTGTGAACTAGTACTTGCGGTGTGTATGTACTGCATTTGATGCTATCTGCATACTTGAGTTGAGAATAAAGTACACATTTCTGTGTGGTTTCTGCTACTACAGTAAACATATGATGAAATTGGGCTCTTGAATACACAAACACACACAAAAGAACTGGTAAGTCCTGCACAACTAGTGTGTGTTACCAACTTACCATGCAATCGGTGAGCGAAGATCATGATGGTCAATATCCCAATAAAAAAAAAAAATCCTCTCCTAATTATATTCTCTCTCTCTCTCTCTGCCTCTCCTTTTGTACCACCCCCCCACACCTCTCTCTGTCTCCACAATGTCTATCATATTCTCTATCTGCCCCCCCCCCCAATTCTCTCATATTCGTGTTCTCTCTCTCTGCCTCTCTCTTCCTAACCCCCCCCCCATCTCTCTCTGTCTCCATAATGTCTCTCATATCCCCCCCCCCCATCTCTCTCTGTCTCCACAATGTATATCATATTCTCCCCCCATCTCCCATCTCTCTCTGTCTCCACAATGTCTATCATATTCTCCCCCCATCTCCCATCTCTCTCTGTCTCCACAATGTCTATCATATTCCCCCCCCCCATCTCTCTCTGTCTCCACAATGTATATCATATTCTCCCCCCCCCCCCACCTCTCTCTGTCTCCACAATGTCTATCATATTCTCTCTCTGCCCCCCCCCATTTCTCTCATATTTGTATTCTCTCTCTGCCTCTCTCTTTCTAACCCCCCCCCCCCCCCCATCTCTCTCTCTGTCTCCACAATGTCTATCATCCTCTCTTATGGAATTCCCAGGGTCGGAACGTGGTTGTGTTCTACGGGTCGCAGACGGGCACTGGGGAGGAGTTTGCCAGCCGACTGGCCAAGGATGCCCAGCGGTTCGGCATGAAGGGTATGGTAGCAGACCCAGAGGAAAACGAAATGGTGAGGAAGCCGTAAAAGCCTCATTGGGCTTATATTATCAGTAATATTAATAAACCTTGCCATGAAAAGCAGAATACGTATGATGATATTTTTATCTTCCAAAATAGAGTGAAATGTTGTGTTTTGTATGTTTTCAATAGTGAGTGAATAAATTGAATTGATACTTGACATAAGTCAAGTATTATTACCTAGCAACCATTTTTTTATCTGTTCATTGGATTTATGTAGCAAGTCATTTTTGTCACCTTCGATTTTGTAATGTTCCATGA
>OZ022583.1:7431694-7472820 GCA_963669155.1 Arbacia lixula | reverse complement strand
TGAATGAGATTCTTGGCTGTTCTAGGAAAAATGTAGTAAATCGAGTAGAAAAAATTTAGTAAAATCATGGTGTCATCTCTCCCCACCCTCTAGTCTTATGAAAACAACTTATGGGGCTGAAATGTAAAATTTCATACTAGCTTTACAAAATCAACTGACACAGGTTCTCTTGGTTCCATGTATTCAACCCTGAGTCTGCTTTTGCCCTTCTGTCCAAGGATATTATTTTGAATGCAGTGCGCTATTGCAGCATTACACACAAACATATTTTGGAGAAACCAGTCAAACCCATAGAGACAAAGTTATTTGAGGTGAAGATTTCCTTAGAGACTCATAAATATGTTCAATCCGGAGGCATGTGCACATTTAGTGAAGCTGTAATTATCCACAGTGGGGGCAAGAGCTCACTGGTTTTATGTATGCACATTAAACTGCATCAGTGATTTTATATGTTTGTTTTGACGGTACTGCAAGTAAGAAAATGAATAAATACACAAATACAAGTTGGTTTCACTTCATTTTCTATTATACTGTAATTGCATCTTAAAGTTGAAGTACGTGTGTACAGATCAAAGTTTAAAGCAGAGAGTGGGAAAAGGTATATTTTATATACAACACTCATTTATCAGATATTCACTCAAGAACTGCAATTTGCATATTAGATGTTATTTTTCTGCTTTCATGCAAACCAACTTGCTATTACTTTTAAGTGTTTCTCCCATTAAATAATGGTCAGGAGTTTATGTCCTTGTTTTGTAACTGCTGCAGGTAAGAATTGAATAAATCTGCCCATTACAAATTTGTCTGCTCTATCAAATCAACAAGTTCATTTTATAAAATATTCTCATTAAAATATGTTAGTGGGTTAATGTGTATGTTTTGCAACTGCTGCAAGTAAGAGAAAAATAAACACACTAAATGTCCCATTAAAGTTAGAGTGGATACACCTGTAAGTGGTAAGCCTGAAATCTTGCGGAAAGCTTTTCATTTCATTCTAGTTCCAATATGTAAAACTCTTTTTCATTTTTGATGTCAAAAATCACCTCAGTAAGATGTGTTCTCAGTATACTGATGATTTAAAAGAATGATTATGGCCCATTATCACAGGAGAAGAGCCACCAAAGTGGTGTTGTTATATGAGCATGTTGTCAAGACAATTGGCTCTAAACAAACTCACTCCAGTCAGAGGTTACACGGGCCGATATTGTCTATCGGGATAGTGTCGGGCATTCTCAATTACAGTCCTCGTTGTGTGCTGCTTGCTCTACCTGCATTGTTTAGAACTAGTTGTCTTGACAATAATGCTCAAATAACGTCATTTTCGGTACTCTACATGCAAGGAAATACCGGTAACATATATAGCTAGCTTTCAATCTGTGTCATTCAAGATAACATAACAAATGGCATTGAGCAGTTAGAAAACATACGTGACGTCTTAAATCGTGCTTACCAGAAGAGTGATTTTGCGCATTTACGGTGTACCACTCTGAGGTTTCAGCAACAAAATACATGTACCTTCTTCTTTGCTTGCAGGAGGATCTGTCGCAGCTAGCAGACATTGAGAACTCCTTGGTCATCTTCTGTATGGCTACATATGGGGAGGGTGACCCCACGGACAACGCCCAAGAGTTCTACGATTGGCTGCAAGACGGAAATGGGGACCTCACGGGGGTGAAATATGCAGTGAGTCAGTTTACTTGTGTAACTTGCTTCTCAAAATGGACTGACACAGGCTCTAGTGGTACCATATATATATATATATTCAACCCACCCTGAGTCTGCTTTTGCCCTTCATCAAGGTTTATTATTCCTTTTTAAATGAGTAAGCTTTACATTTCGAAATAGGTTCTTAAACTTACATGTTTCTTGACCAACCAAAAAATTACTTTTTTTCTTTCCAGGGCTCTTTTTGGAGAAACTTAAAAATTTTCCAGGGCTACTTTTTCATTTTCCAGGGCTCTTTTTCCACTTTCCAGGGCTACAATTTCTGGAGCTATTTCGCAGTTTTGTTTGCGTTTTTTTTTTTTTTTTTTTTTTTTGTGTGTGTGTGTGTCAGGCGCGTACGCAGGATTTTTGTAAGCGGGGGGGGGGGGGGGGGGGGGGGGGGGGGTTACGAGAAGTTGATGAGCATGGGGGGGGGTTGTAGTGGTGGGTTTTGGGGAGTGTTTTTCTTCACAAATTTCTCCATTCCGTCAAGTCTCAAACAGTGCTCTTAGTGGGTGGGGGGGGGGGGGGTTCAGCCAAAAAAACTTTAAAAAATGGAGGCGAAAGAGGAGGGGGGTTTGACCCAAAAAAAAAAACGAAAAGGGAGGGAGGGGGTTAACAAATTAAAAAGTTGATTCAGATTAAATATTTCATTGGCGATATGACTAATGCAAAGAAGTTTTCGGCTTTCAGGCATAGTCAGACTAGCCAGGGCCTGGGGCACAAACATGCATACGTTAAGTACAATTTGATATAGATCTGGTAATCTGCAATTAAGACTTGATAAATGTTGTGTAGATCTAATGAAGTTAAACTTTGAAGATTTTCAATGTCAAGGAATGTGAAAAAAAAAATGCACGGCAAAGTGTGTTGCCCGGCCATAAATGGTCACAACGGGACAGTCACAATCAAACGATAGCTCTCCCGTAGTTACGACTGCCTTACTAGTCGGCAAACTGGTATGCCACAGCAGCTGCCATACCCGTTTGCCGACTAGTAAGGCGGCCGTAACTACGGGAGAGCTATTATGACTATCCCGTTGTGACCATTCATGGGCAACACAGTTTGCCCTGCATTTTTTTTCATATTCCTTGACATTGAAAAATCTTCAAAATTCAACTACATTAGATCTACATAACACTTATCAAATCTTAAATTTAGATTACAAGATTTATACCAAATTGTACTTACCGTACCGTATGTACTGTGCATGTTTACGTTTATGCCCCTGGCTCTGACTGAGCTGAGTCGCTGACGTCTGACTATGCCATGCATAACATAGCACTAGCAGCTTGACGGCCGAAGTTTTTAAGCTAGTTTGAAGTTTGAGAAAAACATGGATAAATTCCTGGTTCGAGCGGCTGTACGGGAAGCCGAAAACTTCTTTGTTTTAGTCGTACCGCTAATGAACGGGTCATGAGATACTGATCCCCTGTTGTTTCTGCTCGAACCAGGAATTTATCCATGTTCTTCTCAAACTTCAAAGCTCGCGACGGAAGCATTCATTATTCATGTATCGCGTATGCTTTGCATGTACACAGTACACGTACGATCATATGCATGGCCGACTGGCCGTCTAGCCCAGCGCCTAGGCCTGGCTAGGTATGCACTATGCATTCGTATCGGGCGCGCGCGCATGGAAGAAACTATGAAAAGCCGTTCCCGCCAAAACGCGTGCCAAAACTATACGCGTGCAAGTCAGAACGTACGCGTATGGTTTTGGCACGCATTATGGCGGGAACGGCTTACCATAGATATCGGGCGCGCGCGCATAGAAGAAACGCTCCACCTGCGATGGATACTGCACTAACACACAGCATGCATTCAGCAGTACAGTGAGTCGGTGAAACATGCTGTGTTTGCTTGCGCGCTCTCAATCTTCGCTGTGCAAATTGCCGCAGTGCAGTGCGCGGCCGTCAAGCTAGGATTGGCTGCTTGTAGTCAAATCGTGTGGCAAATGTTACGGGGGCGATTTCCTATTTTTGTGTCGCCCACGAAATTGCATTTTTGGCCAGTTTCGGGGGCTCTTTTAGATGTTTCCGGGGCGAATTCGCCCGCCGCCCCCGTGTATTTTTTTGGTTGTTCTTGACAGAGGTGTTCGTTACTGCTGAAACAGCCAACTAGACTGCCGCAGAGCTATGGTATCGCTATGATACCAAGCTTTGGTATCGTTATGATATCGAGCTACTGAAATACAAATAAATACAAAGCAAGAACAACAACAACCACAGCCCTGATCTTGCGCATCAGTCTTTTTAATAAAATTTATGGCCATAGAATCAATTGTAAGTTGCAATTGATCGCAGCAGGCTTTGTGATACGGAAAGTTGCAATAGATAGTAAGTTGCAATCAATGGCAAAGTTTCTATAGATAGCAACTCATTCTTTGTGATACAGGGCCCAGGTGTTATCCTGATATGAACACCTGAAACATGTGACGTTATTTCAAGCGACATGTTCATGATAAAATGATGAGTCACTTGGTATTAATAGCTATCTATTCATTCATTGTGCACACAGTGCATACCAATGTACATCTGATAGAACTACACTGTATGAGAAAGGTGAAGGGTAGTTTCACACAAGTATGTGTGCCTCCACATGGGATAGTACACTTGCCCTATCTTGCATTAAGACTTAAAAGTAGCGATGAACACACACTGAGTCCTGATAAGAACTCTATACAAATACTATGTTAAGCACGCGATCTTCGTACCCTCAACATTTGTGGAACGTGCTACTCTTGGCCTGAGGACAGTCCATGAAGCATTTGACTTTGTGTGTGTGTGTGTGTGTGTGTGTGTGTGTGTGTGTGTGTGTGTGTGTGTGTGTGTGTGTGTGTGCTTGTAAATGCTGAATGGGGTCATGTCTGAATACAGGGGTCATACATTGTACAATTAGTAGGTTCACATTCACATTACCGTTGGCTTGAATGTATGTGCCAAAAAGGCAATGGGGTTTCAAGGCAAGGTAATACTCTCTCATTACCAAGGACATGAATATGTGAAGTAAAGCCAATGGGAATTTCAAGGCCCTGTAATATAAGGGTTAATTTCTTTCATTCTTGGTGAAACCACACTCCTTTTATTAGGATTTGTTGGAAATAAATGATACAGATACTGTTCAAACTTAAAAAAACAAACAATTAAGCTCCAAATCCATTATCCATACTTACACCACTAGAAGGATCTTTAGAATGAGGTCCTTCTTTGCCACAAGATGATGTAACATGTTTGATTTATTGAAAGAACTTACTAATTTATCAATATGAACTAAATCACAAAAAGAGAGTTTTCAGTGATTGTGCTACTGAATAATGTGGTAGGGTTAGGTTGTGTGATGCGCATGCTTACAATACTGTGTGTATTTAACCCTTTGAGTACCACATTTATTTGTATTCATGTATTACACAAATCCCATTGGACCAAACTTTGTTGTAACACTTATTTTTCTATGTCATCTATGTGATATGTATCGGAAACCTCAAAAAGAGAACTTTTACAGATTGTGCTACTGGATACTGTCGCACAAGATGCTCTGCATATTGTTAACTTGTTGTTTGCCAGAGAAAATGTAGCTCTATTGGATCTGTGTGTATAACTGGTGACAAAAATATGCAGATGGCAGTTAAATAGTTAAAGTAGTAAGCTGTGTATCATATCTGTGTCCAGTGGGTACAATATTTGTTATGCAGCTGATATGCAATCAGAGAAAACTCTGTCATTTGCCTGAGGGGTAAGGTACGATCACAACAGCCTGATTAATTCATCACCATAAAACATTGACATTAATTGTAGTGTTGATGCAATTGCCTTGATATTATTCACCAGTAGGGAATATGCTTCATTTTGCCTTAATATTATTCACCGGTAGGAAATATGTTTCCTATTGCCTAGATATTATTCACCAGTAGGGAATATGCTTCATATTGCCTTGATATTATTCTCCGGTAGGGAATATGTTTCCTATTGCCTAGATATTATTCATTAGTAGGGAATATGTTTCATATTGCCTTGATATTATTCACCAGCAGGGGGTATATTTCACATAATATCAATTTTATCTTAGTGCTGTCTGCAGCTGATATTCAATCAGACAACTAGACCTGTAATATGCCTGAGGGGTATGCATGTAATTGTAGCTTGATTAATTCATATCGGTACTTAGGAAACTGATATCACCTGTTGTGATGAGGAAATTGCTTTAATATTTGACGAGCAGGGCACATTTTTCATAATTAAGTATCACATGTCAGTTAGTTAGTGTCTGTTTCTGTGTGTGCCTTGGATTATCACAATGTGTTAAATTATTATTAATACAAATGGAGATTTGTTTACTTTATGCTTAATGTTTAAATAAGAGGTATTTAAACTTTGAAACTGCATTGTGTACTGTCTGTAAGTGTAAAGGTTCATAGTTTTGTGTGTGTGTGTGTCCATGGGGGGGGGGGGGAGGGTTAGGATACCAGGTATCATGCAAATATCAAGACAGGTTTCATGCATATCAATATCCGTGCTGAATGTCCAATTCTGCAGATCTGGGTACAAGTCTCATGTTCAGAACACTCAGATTGAAGCAAATCCCTTGAACTGTTCTCAAGATATTGCTTACCTAAAGGTATAAGTTGAAAATATCTTGGTTTCAATGAAAAGGAGACATGAAATTGAAATTAAAAAAGATCATAACTTTCTTATCTTTGTACGGATTTTAGTTACATGTAAACGGTCACTAATGTGTTTCTTTCATGTTTCTGCTTTTATTGAAACCATCTTTATCTTCAGGGTGAACTATCCTTTTAAACAGATTTGGGATGGATGGACGGACAACACACAAACAATGCCTCTCAACATGTTCTCAAATGCCATTTCCGTTTCATCCATTCAAGGTATTTGGTTTAGGCAACAAGACATACGAACACTACAATGCCATGGGGAAGTACTTAGACAAGCGTCTTGAGGAGCTGGGAGGAGAGCGGATCTTTGAGCTGGGCATGGGCGATGATGACCAAAAGTAAGGGGGCAGTCCAAATCTAATTTGATTTCCATTTGTACTCAGTTACCAGTATATGTACATGTACTTGGATGTCTTCACGTTATTGTGCAAAATTATGCTTTGAACTGTGTTCATGAGCTGCTTGCACGGAAGTAATGGAGCAATAAACCCTTTTAAAAAAAAGAAAAAGTTTGCAGTGCAGCACATTTTTGGAGATTAATGAACACTCCTGTATGGTTCTGAATGTTTATCCTCCCTTACAATTAATATATGAAGAGAACTGTCAAATAGTGCTGCAAGATATTGCCTTTTTGCACTAGGGGATGATTGTCGCCCAAATATCGCAGATATGTCAATATATCCTGTGGTGAGTAAATCAGTTCAAATGCATAGTGCTTACTGTTTGTATGATAAGCTTCGAATGCATCCACATTGAAAGCGATAAGGCAAAACATAACACATTCATTATACAAGAATAAGCCCAAACAAACTACCATAGCAAATAATGAGAAAGGTAACCATGATCAGCAGGGAATCCTGATGGCATTTGACAATAATAAGCCCAAATTTGCAATGTTTTCCCCCCAAATTTGGGCTTATTCTTGTCAAATACCATCAATAAATGCCATTATTGGCTTTCAAAGTCTTCAAAATTTTGCTTGGTGTCAGAAGCTTGTAGATAATTTGATTCATATTTCCCCTCTTGTCCCCAGCATTGAGGAAGACTTTGTGACGTGGAAGGACCGCTTCTGGCCAGCTGTCTGTGAGTACTATGGTCTGGAAGCCACTGGAGACGAATCCTGGTGAGTATTCAAGTGTGGTCAGCAGAGGGTGCATATCTCTTTTATGTTAATCGAATACGGAATCATATACTGATGAAGATTCTGTTTCCTGTTTAGGTTGATTAGAGAATACCGAAGTGCAACTGCATACAAGCATGTTGTTAGGAGAAGTGTTTCGAAACTTTGTGAGTAGAGCAAACATTGGTGTTCATAGCGGGGACTTTCTTTGGGAGTGCTCAACACTGGCCTGCTAGACAATGTCGGACCAGTGAAACTCTCACTTGTTGTCTAGAACCCGCAACCTGCATAAGAATGGATGCGACAACACCACTTTGGTACTCTACAACACATATTGCCCATTCCTTTCTAACACTAATCATTACAATTATCTATTTTTGTCAGGAGATGATATGTACCACCTTTGTAATGCTTTTTACATACAAAGAAAATGTGGAATGATCTCTATATCTCTAAATTGGCAACACTCTGTAACTGTTTAGTCTTTCTTTTCTACCAGTCTATATTGTATTTTTGTGAACATTACTTTGGTTTATGTTCCAATGTTTATTCGGTGTAAAGATGAGTATCTCATTTTAAAGAAAAGTAATAATTATGCTCTTAAAATCCTATATATTACATATTTTTTTGCCGCAGTGAATGGCACACCATAGTGTACTCGTGGTAGGCAAAGAGTTAAACTTTTCTTGTTTGTATGTTGGCAGCATACGCCAGTACGCAGTCACTGAGCATGTCGATGATGTCCCAGAGAAAGTCTTCACAGGAGAAGTGGCACGCATGGGCAGCTTCAAGAACCAGAAACCGTAAGTTTGTGGTCAAGTTACTCTTGTTCCTCAGATAAGAAGTGTGAAGTGTGTGAAGTCATAGGCTATATTCAGAAACCTTACTAGCCTACCGTAAATAGTTATTTAAAATTGTAGCTGAATGCATTTTAGGAACTTAGTAGTGTTAGTGAGGTTTCATGAATATAGACCCAGGTATACGACCAGGTATATTCTGTGAATAAAGAGCAGTATGAAAACCTTGTTAAATAAACAATAAGCCATACATCAAGGACAATTTTTTTTTAAATTACCTACCGGTATGATGTCATGAAATGGATGTCATGAAATGGATACCTTGAAACCTGTAATGCATTCTACCTTATGAGAAATGAAAACAAAACTCACAGGGGTCTTTTATTATTAACGGGGTCTTACTTTTGGCATTGCAGGGGCTGAAAGTAATTTTTGTAATGTACACTACAGCTCAAAGGAATTGGCATAGGGAAAGGGAGAGGGAAGAAAGGGAAGGCGCCGCAGTTTTGAACCACGGTATATTTTGTCCAGTTCAGCATGAAACATGATGCTTTTTAGGCTAAAGCATCATGTTTTAATGCTGAACTGGACAAAATAAACCGCGTTTTAAAACTGCGGCACCTTCCCTTTCTTCCCTTTCTCTTTCCCTATGCCAATTCCTTTGAGCTGGAGTGTATGTATATATATTTTCACTGAGCACTATTAACCTCCTACCTGGACAACAGATAAGGAGGGGCGAGATGCAACCTGGATTAATGCTCACTGTACCATAGGTGCACGAAATGTAAAATGGCCCGTATTCATAAGGGTGGTTTAAAGGGCATATACTGTACTGGGAAGGCAAACAAGCGTTCAAATTGTAATTGTTAGCAATCTTCTTGCTAATGGTCTTACATTCATGTATTGTCTATTTTAGAAGCTTGCTGAAAGTTATTTGACTGCCAATGATCCACATATGGAGTAATTAATGATTAATGATTAAATCCTCAAAATGTTCGGCCCGAACATTTATTGAATTGAATCATATGTCAGTTCATGGGAGTTTGTTTTTCACACTAAAAGTAATACCATAAACTGCAATTAAAATAACATTACAAACTTGCAAGATTGTTGCTACACATCCTGCATATTATGTGAACAAAGAAAAGAAAAAAATGTCATTGATATTATTCTTTTAGCATGGAACATGAGCATGTAATATGATTTAAACGGATTTGCTGAAGTAATGAATCAACCCAATTGATACAAAGGGTAATTTTGTTGTTGATCCTATGATGCAAAGTGCTAAATTGGGTTCACATTTTGTTGTTGGTGTTCTGCATTAGACCTTACGATGCGAAGAACCCATACCTGGCCCCAGTCAGAGTCAACCGAGAGCTTCACCAGGGCGGGGACCGTTCCTGCATGCATATAGAGTTTGACATCTCGGGATCCAGAATACGGTAAGAACGTGGTTACTAAGCTGCCAACCAGCACCATCTTCTACATGACAAAAACATTTCTGATCAAAATGTGACAGTGTTTTGTTTTTTCATTACCACTGACATAGGCGATCTGCGTTATCCTGTGAAATTTTGTATCGATCACTGTATATGGATTTACGAAACTAAAAACAAATAGGGAACATCATATACCGGTGCAATACCACAATTTCTCTTGGCTAGTTTCTTCCATTCTTTCTTCTTTGATTATAGGATTTTTAAATGTACATACAATATTAAGTTCATGTTGTTTTATAGATTGTAAATTGTGCATTGATATTTGGTGTATTTCTTTTACTGCTTTGCAGAAAAGCATTTTGGCCTTGTAACATTATTTTTAATGTATGTTTTTCTCTTGGAGTACAATTTTGTTATGGCAAATGCTGGTATCTCTGTTTCTAATGGCAGTTATATCTTATGCATTTGATATTAAAGTGACATGCTTGTCAATGTTACATCTTGCCAGGTACGAGAGTGGTGACCATGTTGCTGTGTACCCCACCAATGACCCAGAGCTGGTCAGCGCCATTGGCAAGCTGCTAGATGGTGATATGGATACAGTCTTCACCCTCACAAACGTGGATGGTATGGAAAAGGAAGCTTTGAGTCTGGGTTTTGTTCTGTTGATTATAGTCTACAAAAAACATTCAGCAATCTGCCTATCTCTCTCAATCACATGCTTTAGCTAATATGTCAAATCTGAACATAATTAAGCAAGAATATGAATATGGTTTTAATGATTGTTTTTTTTTTCTACATGAATATACATCTACAAAGCTTAGTGGAGATGAGAGATATGTTAGTATTATTTACTTGTTGTAATTGCCGCTGCATAATTAGTGGAGCTGGCAAATGAGTTCTGTTCCTATCAAGGACGTATTTCTGAAGTTAAAACATTGAAATTACAAATGTTTTTTTAATTGTAATTGCCACTGCATAATTCTACAGCTCGCAAACGAGTTATGTCACTGATCAAGCAGATATTATGTGAAGTTAAAACACACAGCTTACCTACACAGATGTTGTTAACGATGGGCCCACTCAAGCATTATGAAGCGTCCTAACTACGAGGGAATGTAACGGCAGCTTGGGCTAAAAGCAAGGAAATAATAAAGCACTTTGAGTGTGGGAAAATGCTGATTGATATCTAATGGGAAAGATGCACTTCTTAATAACACAATCATTTCCATTGAAGCAAAACAAGTACATTGTAATACCCAGGTTTCATGGTGTAGTGATTGAATATTATTCGGTTATATCTTACAATTCCACTTGTCTGTGGATATGCCCGTGTAGAGATATTCAATAAGATTAACCTTGTAAGTGCCAATGGTATATTTGTTCACCAGTGATACGCACAAATCCATGTGGGCAGCATGTTGTTTGGTACACAGAGGGTTCAGAGACAGGGTAGGGCAGGTCATCGTGTCCTGACAGGGACAATATGATTATGAATGTCGACTATGAATACTAGGTTTCAAATGTAAACAACTGCTTTGCGCTGTGGTCCGCTCACACAGTGCATGCATCCAATGGGGATAATGCCTGATTCGCGCAATGACGGGGATAATACGATTATGAATGTAGACTATTGCCATTGCGTTTCAAACGAACATGGGATAGTTTTTCACTTTTCCTGAAAAGGTTTATGAGGCTATGACTGTGAGGTTTCATACACATCATTGTCAGGGTATACCGCTGATTCCTGCTGAGTTTCATGAATTTTGCAAATGGGCCAGCCCGTCTTTAATGTTAATGATGAATGTTCTTGATTTACAGAGGAGGCGAGCAAGAAGCACCCTTTCCCGTGTCCTACCACCTACCGCACGGCCTTCTCCCACTACCTGGACATCACGTCTTGCCCCCGCACAAACGTCCTCAGGGAACTCTCCGAGTATGCCTCGGACCCTGCTGACAAGGAGAAGCTGATTCTGATGAGCACCGCTACACCAGAGGGCAAGGTAGGGAGAGGAGAGGGGTGTATGGGGGGGGGGGGGAGGAGGGGAGGGGGGAGGGGAGTGGGGAGGAGGAGGAGATGGATATATAGAAGAGGGTATGTGGGAATGATGATGGACAATATATTTGTTTTGGTAATCTTGTTCCATTTGATAATATTCCTACTTACATTAAAAGGTAAAATGCATCTGGAACAAGTTGTTTTGATGTACCTTTGGTAATGATTATTGTAAATACATCGTGTATGGTAATCAACATTCCATTTTTTTTATGTGTGATAATCTTCCTCCTTTCGGAAAGAGTGCAGCATGTTATTGAGAAGTACCAGTGGTAATAATCATGGTAAATACATTCTTTATGGTAATCAACAGTCCGTTTTCCCTTTCAATAATCTTCCTCTTTTCAAAAAGAGTGCAACATGTTATTGAGAAGTACCAGTGGTAATGATCATGGTAAATACATTCTTTATGGTAGTCAACTGTCCGTTTCCCCTTTTAATAATATTCCTCCTTTTGGAAAGAGTACAACATGTTATTGAGAAGTTCCAGTGGTAATGATCATGGCAAATGCATTCTTTATGGTGATCAACTTTCCTCTTTCCCATTTGATTATCTTTCTTCATCCAGAAAGAGTACAGTGACTGGGTGATGAAGTGCCACCGTAACATCGTGTCCATCCTGGAGGACCTTCCGTCCATCAAGATCCCCCTGGACCACCTGTGTGAGCTGTTGCCACGGTTACACGCCAGATACTACTCCATCTCCTCATCACCAAAGGTAGGAGAGATTCCTACTTCCTTTTGCCATCACTCTCATTTTTACTCTTCCTCCTCACAAGAGATCCACACAAGTTTTGATCATTCATATTCCTTGCAAGTCACAAAAATGCTGATATTATTTAGTATATAGCACGGTCTATGAAACTTAACAATATTATGAGTCATGATCGATGTCCATTGCAACTTCTTCTCCATCACTGTCATTTTACACTCCTTCTCACAAGAGATTAGTGTTAATTGCAAGTTATGATTGACATCTATTGCAACTTCTTTGTGCAGTTAACAATCAATCCTATTATTAGGAATCATTGTGAACTATTATTTACTGTGCATTGAACATGACGTTCAAAGTCATCACACTTACAAGCCATTAGCTTTTTGGTTATACTTTGAATTGATTGTTTATGAAAATTGTTAATTTTGTTTTACATGATGAATAAAGAATTCAATTGAAATTGGAATGGTAACAGAGTTATGAGTTGTTCAAACATTTTCATGACTAGAACTGAAATCCCAATCTAGACTAATCCCTCCCCTCCACACCTACCTGCTCCCATCCTAATCCTCAACCCCCCAGGTGTGCTCTGACAGGATCTCCATCACGGCGGTGCTGATCCGCTACACCACCCCCACCGGCCGAACAGGCAAGGGCGTGGCCACCAACTGGCTCAAGGAGAAGATCCCCAACGGCCCCGAGGGGGAGGGGGAGTGCCCTTGCGTGCCCATCTACGTCCGCAAGTCGCAGTTCCGCCTGCCCTTCAAGAGCACCACGCCCATCATCATGGTGGGGCCCGGGACTGGTCTGGCCCCATTCAGGGGATTCATCCAGGAGAGGGACTTCTACCGACAGGACGAGAGTGAGTCTCCTTCCCTCTGATTCAAATCAATCCATTTGATTTATAGGGAATATACTGTACTGGGAAGACAGAAAATCTTCCATGTGGTCATTGTAAGCAATCTTCTTACCAATGGTCTTAGATTCATGTATTGTCCATTTTAGAAACTTGCTGAAAGTTATTTGCCCTAAAATGATTAACATTTGGTTTAATTAGTGATTAAATCACAAATACTCAAAATGTTTGGGCCGAATTCTCAACACTTTGATCATTTTAGGGCAAATAACTTACAGCAAGTTTCTAAAATGGACAATACATGAATCTAAGATCATTGGTAAGAAGATTGCTCAGGATCACCATTTTGAAGGCTTTTTGTCTTCCCAATACAGTATATTCCCTTTAACCCTTTGAGTACCAGATAAAATAGCGCAGTATGTGATTTATGTGTATTACTTCACACATGGCATGCAAATAGTTAAACCATGTATTACATTTTGTTGTGTGGACATACAAGTAACTAGGGGCAGTGATTATCCATTTAAAGCAGCGTATTTGCTATCCCAAGAGATCTAAAATTCTATTTCAACATAGCTGAAAAATGGAAATTCATATATGTCATATACTTCGATACATGAAAAATTGATACGTATGTTTCGTGAATAAATTGTTTTTTTTGTGATCAAAACAGATGGGCTCACATGATGAAAGTAGCTACTAGTATGTGCATGTATACAGTGATGTAGCAATCTTGCCGATCTTGAGTCGATTACTTCAATTTGTTTTCCCTTCTGCACTTTTCTTTGTTCATGAATGTGGGTGCATTGTCTGTTATGTTATGGTATTTTCATATTTTTTTTGTCATCTCAACTCCTCACCCAACCTCACAGCCAAGAAGGTCGGGGATTCCATCCTCTTCTTTGGCTGCCGCAAGAGCACGGAGGACTTCATCTACAAGGACGAGATGGAGCAGTTCAAGAGCAACGGCACGCTGACGGAGATGCACCTGGCGTTCTCTCGCGAGGGCACCGAGAAGGTCTACGTGCAGCACATCATGCGCAACCACAAAAAGCAAATCTGGGACATGCTGGAGAAAGGCAGTCATATCTATGTGTGCGGGTAAGAAGTCTCTCTCTCTCTCTCTCTCTCTAAGTTCTAAGTCCAGTATCCTTAGATATAGGCGATCATGGCGTGCCATGAATATCTATTTCTAGCCTTCTGGATCAGCTCCACCTCCGGCCGACATACACCTCTCTCTGCAAGCCATACATTCAGACTTTTCCAATTCGTCCTTTTCCTTCCTCTTCCCCTCTATCTTTCCTGCCATTTCCAGATTGCCCAACCATCCTTTCAAATTGTATGTCCTAGGAATTTCATTTGCCTGGTTCTCATGTCCAAGAAAAACTGTCTCTCCACTCCAGCTAGCAGTCATGATCAGTAGAATGATTCACTTTTTTGAAGTGCATTTCTTAGTGTAAATTGTACTCAAAGCCCTGGATTATTACCCCGGATGAAGCCAAGCAGCCATAGTCGGCGCTAGAAGCTAGTTGATCTAAATAGATCGGGAAGATGTATTCATGCCAGGTATCCATTCATGTGCTGTACTATACTTGGGTTGAGAAGAATAAGAATGAATGAGCAAGACATCCTATTCAAGGGTTGTAAGCATCTGGCTGGGGTCCAAGGCATTCCAGGGGGATTCAAGTGAGTGGTCTTTACAGTCAGGTAGTCTTCATAATGATGATGACATGATAGTATTCAGTATTGATATAAGATATATAAATATATATCAAATAGTATCATCTCTAAGCGCTTTACATTATTATGTAAAGTCCTCACTCTTGTATTCAAATGCTTATGTGGAAATGCTCCTGTCTATCTTACTGAACTCATCAAACCATACCAGCCTACTCGTAATCTTCGTTCTCAATCAAAAAATCTTCTCTCTGAAATTCGTGTAAAATCTAAGACATTCGGTGATAAAGCTTTTGCAAATACGGCACCCAAATTATGGAATAACCTCCCCCAAGGCATTAGATCATTGACAGACTTCGATCAATTCAAATCAAGACTAAAGACGCATCTGTTTGATAATTATTAGTTATTTTCAAATTCTCACATAATCAATTTTTACTTTCACACGCATAGAGACTATTTGAATGGTATTATGCGTCTCTAAGAATTGAATATTGTTATTATTATTATTATCCCGGTCATGAGATGCTTGTTTAGTCGTTGTGACACCTGTCTAATCCCAAGGGATCATTATAGCATAATGGCAAGCCAGTAAGGTGAACTCGTACCATCTCTACTGGGTACCCAATCAAACATCTGGGTAAGGGGCACAAGTGGCCATGGGTGGCTTGAACCGGGGAACTTGAGATCTTCACTTGTCAAATTTATTGTGTATTCACATCTACTACATCTACTACACCATGACACCACCGCAGGGAGTTCTGTTTGTAAACTGAAAAATCATGCACCTAAACTTTTGCTTTCATTTATTTGCAGAGATGCTCGTAACATGGCACCGGATGTGCAGCGAACCATCAAGGAGATCATCTGCGAGGAGGGGGGTAAGATCCAGTCGGAAGCAGAAGACTACATCCGGAAGATGCAGTCCAAGGGCCGCTACTCGTGCGACGTCTGGAGTTAGTACCAGGCATCTACGTCTTCCGCCTCTTTCTTACATGGCTGTCATGCCAGTATGGGAAATTTATTGTGTGGTTTAATGGAAGATTCTGTGAAGTAGATATTCTTTTGAACTAACTCCCTCGATTGTACTCCAGTCTCCTGGTATTGAATGAAATTTGAATTTGTTAACAAATTTAGTAATCAGTTGTGTGTTTTAATGGGAGACTACTTGAAATAGATACAGTATTTCTTTTGAACTAACTTCCTTGGTTGTATTTAAGTCTCCTGATGTTGTGTAAAGAAATCTGAAGCTGTTAATGAATTTGGAAATTAAATTGTGGTAATTGATGGTAGATTCTTCTAATTAAATTTTGTAATTCTACTACACTCATGCTGGTATTAGTACTTGGGTATGAAAGCAGAACTGTGAAGCTGAGGTAAATAGCATTAAAAGTAAATTGTGTTTAATGAAAGATTGTGCAAGCTAATTTCTTATTAACTCTACTGTACTCATGCTGGTATTGGTGGTTGCATTTAGGGGAAACCTGAAAAAGCAGTTTAAAAATATCAAAATGTTTGATCTTACTTGTGAGATCAGGTGAACAGTAAATGGCAAAGCAGCCACTTACAGATTGCCCACAGAAAGAAAACAAAGAAAATATGTTGGTGTATCTTTTCGTACCATGCGTCTTGCAACTGTGTAAGTTGTTGTGAGAAGGGTATCGTGGCCTATATACAAGATCTTAAACCAAAGCCTTGCCAGGCACTGCCAACTTGACAGTAAACTCCTAAATACTTTTTTTTTGTTTTTACCCAAACCCTATGTTTTGTCACTGCAATTCATTATAATGCACCAAAGATCAAAATAATAATTTGCTATGAACACGACTTACTGTATATCACTCAAATTACAGTCACTTCACTGGGCTGTGAAGGCCACTTTAAGTGTAGATCTCACAGGTAGAATATCCAACTGGCATTGCTGCGCTTTTTAGTGTCTGTATAGAGATGTATTTAATAATTATTTGTGACTGAGAGATCAGGGATAATAGAAATGGATATCGGAAATTGTGATGATGGTAGATAATATTGAATTGGACATTATTTTGTTTTCAACTAATATCATGGATAAATGAAGATTATAGAATGTGGTGTTGGGATAGACATAATAAGGAAACATTAACTGTTGATTGCACATACGCGTATTAGCGTTCATTGCACATTCTAACAATTTTGGGAGAAGTGAAGTATTCCTTTCCCCTTTACCACATTTTTAGTGATTTTGAGGCTTGATCAACAATTCAAATGGCATACTTCAAGAAATAATGATAACAGTTAATTCTGCAATTAGAAAAATGACATTATATTATCCCACAATCTGTCAAGAATTAGATGCTATACGTAAGGGTGCTGTTCCCCTAATGTGTCATTCATTGTCGGACGAGGAGAATTTGTTTTTCAATTGTTTTTTAAGAGTGGTATGTATGGTTGTATATGTGAGATGTGAAGATGCTGGTTTGAAGTAGTTCAGCATCAAACCATGATGAATAATTCAAGTAAATAGGAGAAAAATCAATTGTAGGCATTTTGCACTAATGGTTCTGTGAGGTGTGTGAAGGTTCTGCTTACCTCATAGATATATTTATTAATTCACGGATTTGGTGAACCATTTTGAAAAAGCTATAACTCGATTTTTTTTTTTCTTCAGGTGTTACTAACTTTTTAAATTAAGATGCACTGAATTCTGACCCTTCCCTGTATCGAGTTGGATCTTGAAGTATCTCAATGAAGCTGAGCTCTTTTACCCCAAACAAATAAGTTTCCGCATATTATGGAGATCAAATGTTGTTTTCAACATGTTCTACCATAAGATCAAATGACATCATATAGAAACATGTTATGGCTAATGGGATTACAACAGTTCAACACTCATTGTGAGATCAGTGTGTTCATTGAAAGTCACGCGTGAAAGCCTTTAATATGTACAGTATATTGGAGATGTTCATAGGCCAAACTATTATGCAAGAGTGTGATACGACATAGCCTTTGTGATCGTTTTCAGCAATTGGCGAAAATATAGCAGCAAAATATGTTTATCAGAGGACTTTCGTTTCCTTTAAATAGGAGCAATTATTGAGACAAAGGTCTTGAAGTTACTTTCAGAAATTCATGTACTATGCCTGGTTTGTTTTATATTTATAGGTGATTAATCGTTCTTTACATCTTCAAGTTTTGTTTTAAAGGTATTGATGTTATATATGGAATTTTATATTTTTAAAACTTGTACAATCATTGAATCTAGGACATGTACGTGATATATAGAACTACATGGATTTTCATTACACTCTTGATAAAAAACATTATTTCATTTCAGCAGCATGCTGATACTGGTACAATTTGTTTTTTTTTGTATAGAGCCTTATGTGAATGAAAGTACATTGATGTGTATAAAGAAATACTGTATTTTTATTGCTGATTTATGAACAGCTTGTACATGTCCATTTATCCCTAAACATGTAATCAAGCTACATCTTATAAATAATTGCATCTTTCTGATTTAAAGGGAAAATCCACCCTGAAGTTTCAGTGGTTTTCATAAAAGCAGAAATATGAAACATTATTAGTGAAGGTTTGATGAAAATCTGTCAAAGAATAAGAAAGTTATGATTTTTTTAAATGTTGATTTGGTGACGTCACTTGCGAGGTGCTCTCCCATATGTTGTGTGCCGTATGATTCCATGAATTGCTCTTTTGCCGTTTTTGTGGGAATATATTTGTTTCATAGAGGTATGTGTGTAAACATGTTTCTCTAATGATGTATCAAATACACTGGTAAAATGATGCATAACCTTTTGAGAAAGAAGACATTTTCAAAAAAATTAGTACACAACATACGGGAGAGCATTTCGCATGCGATGTCACAAAATCAAAACTTAAAAAACAAATTACTTTCTCATCCTTCGACGGATTTCTACCAAACCTTCACTCATGTTTCTTTCACTATGTGCTTTTATTAAAAACATCTCGACATCACGGTGGACATTCCTTTGAAGTTTTTACATTATCATTCAATCATATAGATTTATCTGTAGTAGTCACCAATGCAGTATCGTACATGTATTTAAGACATGCGTACCTTGAATAGACCCTTTATCCGTGTTTTACCTTTCCCCTTTACATGTATAGGGTCGTTGTTGTAAACGAATTAGTAGAAGTATCTGTGTCAGAATTGCAGGTCCATGAATGCTCTTGTACTGAAAACATGTTTACTTTCGTCCGAGGTTGCTTGAACCGTTTTTGTCAATCTTGTACCGTTTACACAATGGGCAAACCTAGAAAACATGGCGTTCAAAGTGTGCCTATGTGGTATATGCTTTGGTCTGTATATTATGATGCTCAAGGTGCACAAAAGGAGTTTCAGAATAGCGATGTTGATGAATTATCACATCAACATTATTGTAGCCGACATTCCCCCTCCCCCCCCCCCCCCCCCCCCAGGAAAATAAATAGGACAAACGTGTTCCTCCAACTTGTCTAATAAGTTGATGTATGCAAGGGTGTCTTCTAGGGAAACACAATAACTGAATTAGATTTTTTGTGTGTGTGTACTCTGCTATTGATGCAAATATTAATAAGCTGATCCTATAGTGTTTTTTTCCCCTCTTTTTAATTATTGTGGACAAATTTGTGTAGTTCTAATCATGCAGATGTGATCCTGAAAGCCGTTTAAATTAAAATTGATTTTTGTTCTAGATTTTTGTGCCTCATGATTTATCAAGTTGCTTTACACACTCACCAAAGGATTGCTACTTTTGAATTGGTTGTGAATAATTGTACATGTAAATGTATTAAATAATGATATGAGAAATTGTAATGAAATGTATGAATTTTAAAACTCGACCAGAAAAACTTAAGAGAATGAATAGCCAAACTTCATTGAGACAACTTTTTTATTAGAACTGTCAGTGTACGGAATAAAATCAACAAGAAATCACGACTTCATGTACTATGTTTGTGATTTGGCTTGTACAATCTGTCTCACTTCTGGGTGAATACATCTACACACTCCACATACATAATACCCTGGGGGGCAAGACAGGTTTCCTGATATGGGCTGTTGTAGAAAGTTGTTTGATATCACTGTGTTTGGGAGACCAGTCTGCACATTTTCTATGTGGACTACCTTTGCGATATGCTGCTGGAAAGAAATGGCAGCCATTCTTCAAAATGGCCGCCATGGAAATGTAGTATTGACAACTATTTAGGATAACATTTGAATTGAACATTTTCCCCACACCATAATCGTAAAGGTAGTCCACGTAGAAAATATGCAGACTGCTCTCCCGAACATAATGATACTCAACGATCTTTTACAACAGCCCATTTCGGTTGGACCCCCCAAATCGGGGTTTGCTCCCTGGGTATAAGATGACTCCCAGTACATGTACAATCTACACTCCATCTTAACGAGCACAGAAACACGATTTCAATATAACACGGCAATGCTGGTCTCAGTTTCAAGGCTGTGCACATATGTCTATGTGCCTTTATTTTGTTATTACAAGGGGGTTTATGTCCCATTTCTAGACAGGCAACAACCATATTCATAAAACCTTCAATGCCAAGCCTAGTTAGTTGCTACTAAGGGGCATTCAGCTGCATGGATTTTCAGTAACTAGGCTAGAAAGCTTTCATGAAAACGGCCCCGGGTTTCTGGTTCTAAACAACATCACACGAGTGAGTTACATTGGTAAGACATTGTCTAGCAGGCTAGTGTCAGGCATTCTCATGGAGAGATCCTTCTCTGATCCCCACTGATTGTTAAACCCACATAGTTTAGAACCAGTTGTCTTGACGACATGCTCATATGACATCATACTTAGGCACTCTATACATGCCAACACAACGGAACATATCAAATTCATGGTGACCTATATCAAGGCTAAAAGCTTTGCTGTCATTGCTCCAAGGTTTATAGATATGCACATAGTTGGAGCTTCTCACAAATTTCAAGACTGTAAACATATAATTAAAAAAAAGGGGAGTTCCAGTCCAGATAAATTTATGGACCCTTTTTCTGCCACACAAATTAAAACGGTGTGTGTGCAAAAAAAAAAGAGAGATAAATACATGTAGCGCATAAAGATTTCATACATACACAGGGATCACACACACCACTGTTAAAAATGAAGCAGGTGCTAAACTTTGATCACTTTTCATTGAGGCCAAAACCAAAATCGCCAAAGAATGAACATTTTGTGTCCCCCCCCCCCCCCCCCCCCCCGAAGAAAACAAAAAGAAAACATTCCTCCAAACCTTGTTGAAATTACATTTGCTCTACAACTAGAGTTGCACATAGAGCTGCCACCAATTTGGGTGGTAGCTTTCATACATGGTTACATAATCCCTCTGACCATAACATGTTTTCATTATGAAGGTTTATCTTTTGGTAGAACATGATTCATGATACAAGGTAAAATATATTCTTTTAAACATTCAGTTATTACAAATGAATATGTCTTAGATATCATTTATTAAAAAACAAACAAAAACACATATCGAATATGTCAACTTCAAGTCATGTCAATCAGTAATCAGTAGAAATAATTGATCCTTTCTTGTACCATTTACTGTATAACTTAAAATGAAGAATGTACATGTAAAATGAAAAAAAAAAAATAGGATGAACACTTCCTCTTTTAAAACCTGCAAAACAAAGGTATACACATTTTTCACACATCTGTTTCTGTTCATCTTAAAATATATAACAAGGTAAAATATATTCTTTTAATCATTCACTTTGCAAGCTTTTCTATAACATTGATGGTCAGTTTGTAATTGTTTCTAAAATGGCAAGCAGAGTACAAATTTCTTTTCACAGCTGCCAGTTCTTTAAAAATAAAATAATTAACGTATCATTACCACAAACCTTCAGTCATTGTATAATCACATCAACATTCAAATGCTGAACCCTTCTTGTTTAAAAATTCTTTATCAACTGGACCAAGCTGAATCGTTTATTATTGAACCAAATTGACAACCAATACAATGTACATTGTACTATCGACTGCCATCAAGCATTGTCCACTACAATGAAAATTTGATAGTTGGCAAACACATTGCGGTTCCCAATCCTTTAAAGGGCAAAAAACACGTCCATGAAATGAACATAGCAGCATCAAATGTGTGGGCAAAAACAAATACATTGTACACAAAATGAAAGCAAATTTCTTTTTGAACTACAGTATTCACCTAGAAAATTTGAAGCATTAAACAAAGAAAGAGACTGCATGTATAGTTGTACCAATTTACGCAATTCTGTGATTTAAGATGGCTCTCCCTTGCCATTCACTATTTGGGGAGAGCCACAAGTGATGCAACGTTTTTTTAGATACAAGTACCGCTATAACAAATTAGTACGCGCTTTTCTTTACAAATTACAAGTAAAACTATAAATAAATTCATAAAAAGAGCAAGAAACACAAGCACCATTTCTTCATCAACAATAAAGCAATATGTACAGTTTCTGCCTTTGAAAAGTTTAAAATGTGAGGTGTAAACACTATAAAAACAAATATGACTCTTTTAATCACTCACAAATTCATGTTTTACATCAATGGCAAGCTTGTAAGATATGTTGAATGGAAAGCAATGCATTCTTATTCTCAGTTTAATAATCACTTTCTTTGCATTAAACTAAACCCAACCAAGCTATATTCTACAAAACATAAATCGTCTCACCATAATACAAAGACACAACCAACATATAGAAAACAGAAAATAGAAATCTCAATCTCGCCTTATAGAATTATAACTTTATAAATCATACATCCATAATATATTTGGCCTGCTTTGGCACCATGCACATGTAAAATACTCTTGAAAGCAAAAACAAATATCAATTAAAATCCAGAGCTTTCCTCACACGTTTCCTTTTTTGTTTCGCACTTCCTGGTACACCTGCTTCCTCAGTCTGTGCTGCAAAACTTCCAGATGATGCTCTTGACTCACCCATGTGTCTGCGAGAGTTGTTTGTTGCAGATTGAACCTTGGGAAGGATGGACTTAAAACGAGACTCTCCAAAGGTCGTTTCTCCCACGAGTGATGCTTCTGTACCATAATTTGCACTCCTTCTGTCTCCAACAGCTCTGTTACGCAGTGTAACACGGAGGACAGAGCCAGGCTTCAGATCCTTCAACTTGGTAAGACCTTTGGAGGATGAGGCTCGGTCACGTACCGACGTGCAGCCTTCAGAGCGACATCCTATGCAAGGAGCGGACTTCGGTCGTCTCTCTGCGATCCTCGGAGAGCTTCTGGGGCTCGCACAATCAGAATGTGAACCATAACCTCTGACCTCGAAAGAATCTGGTGAAGTGCATTTCTCGTCTGTGACATCTATCTTACGCTTAGCTGCATGCCCATTGTTGACTTCCGGGATGCGACCCCCTTCAAATCTTCTTGGGGAGCGCCGAGGACCATCAACATTTTTGACATGACTGGTTGCAACGTGATGGTCACCTCCACCTTTCTGAGTCCCCATCCCTTGACCTTCTCTGGTATCATGCATCCCTGCTCGATGAAGATCCAATGACCGGCCCTTCTCAAGAGCAGACACATGTTGAGGTGTTTCGTCCATCTTCTCTTCCACCTTTTGCTTGGTTCTACCGTTCTGTTTGACCTCAGAGTTGAGATAGGTTGCCACAAACGGGGATTCCTTACCCCTTCTGCGAGTCACAACCGTTGATGTGCCCCTGGCCCCGCCCCCAGCCACGCCCCCAATCCCTCCCATGGCCCTGGGCGGAGTCAGGGAGCTTGACGTATGCCTTCTCCTCGATGGAATCAGCTTCCTCAGGAGTCGCACTTTCCTGGCCGTCCTCATCTCCTGATCCTCCCCAGAATCGGTAAACAAATCTTGATGATCCGACTCCTCACAAGAATTCCACACCACTGATCCCGAGTCTTCACCAGGTACGTCGCCCGATTCTAAACCAGGCGTTCCTCTGTCGAGGCTTTCAGAGAATGGAAGGACGATCTCCTCTATGTTGATTGATGGAGAATCTTGTGACTCCACTTTATAGCTGATTGCTGGAAGACTGTCGTCTGTATCTGACTCTGGAATGATTACCATATCCTCTGTTTTAGAGAAAGCATGCTCCTTTCTTTGTTCATTGTCAGTCTGCTGTTCATCTTTATCTCCTGACCTATTTAGTTTCTTCTCTGACTCATGTAGTAGATGTTTTATGTCCTTTGCTGCATCTTGTCTTACCGTTCCTTGTTTTACAGCCATATCCTCTTGTTTATCGTCAATCTTCTGATTGAGCTCCACACTTTTCTGCTTATCTTTCTCTTCTGACCGATTTGGCTTCTTGATCGACTCATGTTGAGGATGTTTCCTGTCTTTTCCACCGTCTGGTCTTTTTTCTTGTTTTACCACCACGTCCTCTTGTTCATTGTCAGTCTTCTGCTTGAGTTCCTCACTCTCCAACTCATCTTTCATTCCCAAACTATTTAGCTTCTTTTCTGACTCATGTTGAGGATGTTTTCTGTCCTTTCCTCCATCTTGTCTTTCCTCATCTTGTTTTACCACCATGACCTCTTCCCTCTGGTTTCTTGCTCCCAACTCCGTCACTGCTAATCCTCCACACACCTCATCATCTTGGCTATCTGCATCAGCTCCAGTTGATGTGGTTGCCCTGACAACCTGGGTGTGTCCAGCCTGATCTTGCTCGAGTATGGTGCCGGTGTCATGGTCCTTGGGCTGAAGAGAGATAGAGGCTTGTTTAGGAGACAAGCCTTCTCCCTCAGACAGATCTCCCAAAACATCTTTAGAACTCACATCTTCAGGCTGAGCATAAAAGGAAGAGAGATTTACAAACATGTAATGCACTCCTTGACATTGCTCAGCATTGAATGTGAAAAACACAATCATTTCCACTAAATCCATCTCCATCTCAAAATTACACTTCACAGATTCCTAATTTGAGGTTGATGAAATATTGTATTGTCATTTCCATTCTTACGATGTGTAGGTTTTTCAATCAAGGTTAGATTACCATACACAAAAATAATTGTTATATAGGTTAGCTTCCATCCCACAATACAATTTCCTAATATGAGGTTTACTGACACATTTACAGCTCTCCTTTTTTATAATGTGTAGGTTTTTCAATGAAATTTATTTGTATCAACATACATAAAAATAATTGTTGTAAAGGTACTTCTATTCCACACAACAGTTTCATAGTATGAGGTTTATTAAAATATTTACAGCTCTCTTTTTCTTATCATGTGTAGGTTTTTCAAAGAAATTTAGTTTATAATGAGAAAAACACAAATGCTTACAAAGAAGCACATAAAGTGCATATCTTGTTGTCTCTGAAAAAAGGCTGCTTAATTGTTGACACTAGTAGACATTAGCTTACTTCAATGATAATGACATCATCATCACCGTCTTCCATGTGGGGTTGAGGACCGGGGTCAGACTTAGCAGGAGCATCTTGGTCACCTCTTCTGGAGGACTGGGGCTCCTTCTCCACTCTAACAGGCCAGTTCAGTGAAGTTACACACTACAGCGAAGAATAAGGGTGGGGGAGCAGCGAAACAAGTTTAGAGAGGGATGCAGATAAAAGAACAACAAGTAAATGAACAATACATCAATTTATCAATCCATTGGAGGGGCTTGTCAGAATCTGATGTTGCATGTCAGAATTAATTCCTCTTTTTGCTGGCAATTGGCGCATAATATTCAGGGGTATTGTGCCAATGACATCTCTGAGCCAACAGAAGAAAATCAGTCTCTGCTGTCCTCTTGACCTACGTCGCTGAACAGCACCGGTGAGGGCGACTTTCTCAACAGAAGTCTTTCGAAGTATGTGGCCTAGGATATATATCTGCTTTTGGCAAATAAATGGCCTGCATTGGTACAGCACAATGCGAGCCAGGGGAGGATCAATTTTTAAAAAAATATAATATGCTAAAGTGAAGATAGCTCGTGAGGATAAACTAGAAGTCACAATAAGAGAATCCACATGGCCAAATCAATGGTACACACCAGTGGAAGGCAGCGTTACCTTCACAAGTCTCTGACACAGGTCATGGGATGCCACCTGGAGGAGAAAGCTGGACAGCTGCTGAGTGTGAGACGAGTGCACCGGTATCTCCACTGTTAGGTCAGGACAGTGACCGGTCAGCCAGCGGGTCAGACCTCCAGGGGGCAGCACACCCAGACTGACCTGAGAGGAAGAAAGAAACAACACAGATGGATATTTACACATGGACACAGATAGATCACCATACAGGACATACACTGTAAAGCACCTTAAAGACAGCCCGTCCCTTTTTCAGATCACCACAAAACCATCGAAACATTGCCAAAACATATAGAGAAGTGTTAGCAAGCTGTATATTCATAATTTGAAAACTGATTCAAATAATGCACGTAAACAACTTCTGATTAATAGTCTTTACCTCAGGCTCTTAGCAATTTGTGTTGAAATATCTGCTTTATTGATTAATCTGTTTATTAAATTATAAAACACATTATGAAAAAAATTGTTCTACAGAAGGAATCATCTCCAAAGTTTGGTAATTACTCATAAAATTAGGATTTCACACATGCAAAATAACCCCATAGATACTGTAGCAAAGACAAATACTTTTGTTCGCCGTGCGAAAAAAGTCAGTTTGAAATTTAACGACTGAAATTTTTTACATATACAGACAGCTTCAACATGCTATATTCTTAGAAATGGTCTTGAATCACACTTTCTTCAATTTACGATCATGATAGACGATTTCAAATTTTAAGCTTGCAAAAGGGACGGACAATCTTTAATCACGTTGATGGCATTGGAACTTTTGTAGAGCAAAAGCACAACACAACCCTAGGAGTGATGACAGTAAAACCTCCTGCAGCGACCACCTGTATAGAAAGACACAGAGTGGTCCCCAGTGACAAAAATGCACGGAGCAAACACCACACGACGGATCCAGAAAATGACTGTGAGCCACGTATTAATTTACTGCACCACCCGTTAATAAAGTATCAGTCTTATCATTAGGTGGTCTGTCGTAACCGACAGATCACCTTCTAATTTCGTTAGAATTTTCTTTATTTTTATTCCAACCCCCCCCCTTTTTTGTGAGGTCTATATCTGCTTTCTTTGAGCCATGTGTTCTATAGTTTTGTATGACACGTGACCACACTGGAAAGACCACATCTTTTGTTCCCCCCGAAATATATTTCTCATTGAAACCTGAAAAAAAGTAACTTGAAGCATAAGAACAAAATCGAATAGAGCAGCATATCATCCAGCACTGAGGGGGTTAACTGCACAGATAGTGTGAACGTGAGTGATAATGTCGATACCTGAATCAGGTCAGCCAGTTCCGCAGCGTGCTCGTGCTGAAGTACTGCTCTGGCCAGACGGCAGACCAACATGTATCTCAGGTAGGAGAGGGGCGTCAGTGGGCAAGGCCGATTCTTGATCACATACCTGCACGAGGTGAAAAGAAAAACGAATTGTCTTTTAAAAAAACATTCAAATTCTTTGAGCAAACATGACATAAAATGTGTCCCACTAATGCTAAAAAAATACAAATATCAAGAGAATGGAAGCCTTTATCATAGCCAAGCGGCTAGCGTCTCTGCCTGGCAAGCAGTAGATGCAGTAGACCTAAGTCCCCACATGAGATTATATTTTCTCTGCATATTTTGCCAACAGATTGATCAATCAAAATCTTATTACTACAGGGACTAAAAGCAGAACAGGGATTCCATCACAAGAAGCATTATTTTTCACCAGTATTTTCCATATAAGGAAAGCGAGCAATACAAAATGAAGTGTAGGGAAGGGGGGGGGGGGGATTTGAATCTTGCATTTATTGCTTTCTTGATAGTGACATTACCACTAGGTCATTGCTGGCTTCTGGTGGCTATGTCACAATGCTTCAGAAATCAATACCTAAAAATATATTCTCTTGCTTCCATGCATTTCAATCAAATATTTCTTTCATTCAGATCATCATGCAGATATTTCTTTAATCTCAAATTCAAGTATATATAAAATTTTTCTTTAATCTATAAGTTAATCTTGTCAGTACCATATGTGCATGCAATATGTAATAACTCAATGGGCTTTTATTGGCTAGATACTGAGAGGGTTAAAGGGCATAAACTGTACTGGGAAGGCAAAAAAGCCTTCAAAATGTAATTGTTAGCAATCTTCTTGCCAATGGTCTAAAATTCATGTATTGTCTATTTTAGAAGCTTGCTGAAAGTTATTTGCCCTCAAATGATCCACATATGGAGTAATTAATGATTAATGATTAAACCCTCAAAATGTTCGGGCCGAACGTTTCGAGGATTTGTGATTTAATCACTCATTACTCCAAATGTAGATCATTTGAGGGCAAATAACTTTCAGCAAGCTTCTAAAATAGACAATACATGAATTTAAGACCATTGGCAAGAAGATTGCCAACAATAACATTTTGAAGGCTTTTTGGCCTTTGCAGTACAGTATATGCCCTTTAACTATTCATACCTAAGAGTGGGGAGGAGGTATGGTGCATCGATGGGCGTGGCACCCGTGAACCCAAGCAGAGCCACCATGAGCTGGTCACGATCCCTGAGCAGCAGCCAGGCCTTGCACGAGGCCTGCCTGGTAAGTCGCCTCACACAAGTACTCTCTTTCACTCCAGTCCTGAAAAAAAATCACCATCATGGTTACTTTAATGGTACAGTTAGCTTCCATGCTTCATGCTGTAAATGAAGGAAAACAAGTCAGAAAAAAATACTGGAACCAGAAGGATTTGAACCTGCAATCTACTGCTTACCATCTTAATATTCATAAGTAGTCCACCGTAAGGACCATTTGGGTAGATTTTAGTGAAAGGGCTTTCTGGGGTAATGTCAATTTTGAAAATAAATTTTAGGCGTACACTCATTTACAGGATTTACACTATCGTTACTACTACTGGTTAAATGCCTAAAATTTATTTTCAAACTTGACATCACCCCAGAAAACCCTTTCATTTACAGTTCAAGATGTTAGTTTAATTCATGACATAAAGTTTTGGACAGAACCCCCCACACATAAACGAGCCATACCTCACAATGAATGCACCGAGGCTGATGTAAAGAGACATCAGAGTTGTCATCTGGCTGTCATATTCTCCATCCATCTCTCTAGCTCCCTGAAAGAGAAGCAGGCAAACAGATAAACAAGAATGAATGAAAGGAAAAATCATATTTTGGTAACAATTTCAATCAAATGAAACCAGAAAAATCATAGAAATAGATCTATCTATAGGCAAAATTTTGAGAAAAACTCCCAACAAGAGGTTATTTGTGTTTAAAAAAATCTTTAGAAAATAAGTTGAATTGAATGATAGCAACAAATTGACAAAGGTTTGGGGAAAAAAAAGTAACAGGACAGTTTAACAAATGTTCATCACATGCCCAGTGTTTGTACTCTGCTTCGGGTCCTACTAACAATAAAGAACTGGTCGTCTGAATAGCTTTGTGCACATAATGGGTTAGCGAGTAAATGCTGCCCAATGGCTGGGACACATTTCGTATTGACAGGTCTACCTGCAGTCAGATCTGACTTGCAAGCACGGGTTGGTTGAGTGCTTGCTAAGTGTTTGTGTACACTCAAGGGGACATGTAGTTTGATGCGATCCGATAACCGTAGGGATGTACGACCCACGTACCTGGCATCACATCAGCACTGAAATTGGTAAACAACATTACTATTGAAGGGGGTGGGAAGTACATCCTTAACAGTTGACGGTAGCAACATAGTTGCCCATGTGCAGTATTCAGTACCAGTAATTATGACTTAAAAATTGTTTTTCCTGATTTTACTCATAAAATAATAAGAGAACTAGATGGGTGAAAGTATGAGGGGCATCGGACAGGCAAAGAAATGTTTAAAAACTGACACTATGGTAATTATGAAATCCTTCATTGACAACATCTTTCTCCGTGCAAATAGTAACATATGATAAAATCTATCATGTAGACAATGAAGTAATGAAATTAATATCTAATATGTATTGATAACTATCTTAATTATCATAATTTATAATAATTGCCTAATAGCATATGCTACTGCTAGCTCTTATTACCAATGTGTGTTTGTATTATGATTGATATAATTATTTGTAAATAATTTGTGATTGCTAGTAATACAATATATATTAATTTCAATTCAATTCAATGCAGTATATTGTGTGAACTTATTATGATCAAAATGCACAGTGCTACAAGATAGTGTCTTATATGTCACTGATGGACATACAAAATCGGCAACACACACTAGGGTAAGTGATGGAATTTATGTGATTGTTTTGTCAACTTTTGTTAATTTGATTTTCTTTGAATCTGCTAAATTTTAAGGTTTCATACCTCTTTTATTTAAATATTGCGTTATATATTTTAAGTGTGATTTTTGGTAAAAAAAACAACACTATCTTTGAGCCAAGGCATGCACAATGCACACATAAAGATCGCAGCGCTTGCTGTCTGATGAGATTTTGTCAACTTGTGTCTCAATGCGCACAAGAATTAGTGAGATGTTAACAGCAGTCAGGCTAACACTAATTCTTGTGTGCAAACGCACCTACTAAAATCTTCAAATCTAATCTATTTCCCCTTTCATTGAAATTTATATTCTTTTTGTAAACAACATGAAATTTACAATGTAGAATCTTTGGAACTTCCTGCGCAGTAGATGTATGAGTGTTGATTTCACCCCACCATCCATTGGAACAATATAGAAATCAACACTCTTTTTGTAAACAAGAAGGAATGTCATTGCAATTTACACTGAGAACAATGTGATTAACCATGTAGAATCTTTAGAACTTCCTGATCAATAGATGATTTGGGGCTGATTTCAGGAGGGGGAAAGGCTGAAAAAGAAGTGGTCATTTTTCACCATGGTATAAATGTGGTATTTCCGGTTACAGTTCGATATTCCTAAGGTTCTTTTATTCTGAAGGTTCTTTATTACGAAGGTTCGCAATTCCGAAACACGTAAATTGCCTATACCTCGATGCTCGTTAGTCCGAAAACGAAAAAGGGTTCATTAATCCGAGCATTTGTCACATAAATTTCAGAATAAAGAACCTTCGGAATAACGAGTGCTTCCCGTATTTCCAACCATGAAAAAATACAATCTTGAAATATTTTCCTTAAACAATGGGGTAAAAAAATTATTGTACTTGATATTTGACAGTAACAATAACAGTTTTAGTGCATTTCTTACTTCTAGTTTCTTCACCAGTTCAGACTTGAAGTGAAAATATATCATCATTTGATGCAAGTGAGTATGAATCTGTGATGCCCTGCAAAAAGAGGAGAAAGAGAGAGAGAGAGAGAGAGAGAGAGAGAGAGAGAGAATGTTTTTTTTATTCTCATGGTAGAAATATTACAAAAATGCCCATCACATAAAACAACTAATTTTGTCAAGACTATGTCAACTAAGTAATATTAGGCACTGCACTTCCGTTGAGAAACAACGCATTGCTTCCGCTCTGGTTTCCAATGGTTACCCACGCTCTTTCCTCAACCGCGTAACCAAGAGGGAGAACTCTACCCAATAAAGAGATTGTGCAGTACAAGTCTACCGTTGTTCTACCGTTTGTCGATTCGATTTCCCGCCAGCTTCGCCGACGCTGGGAGAAACATAGCATAGGCGCCGTTTCCAAGACCAATACTACCATTCGTAAGCAGTTAGTGCGCCCTACGGACCCTGCACTATTTGACAGACTCGATGGCGTTGTCTACAAGATTCCATGAGGGGAAACGGGTAGACCCATTAGCGAAAGAATGATAGAGCACCGCAGAGATGTCAAGCATTGGCGCATAGATAGTTCGGCAGTCGCAGAGCATGCTTGGAATGCAGATCACCCTCCCAATTGGGATGCAGTAAGCTGCATAGCGCGGGATAAGCACTGGTACACACGGCGTGTAATAGAGGCTATCCAAATCCGCTTACATCCGAATAACATCAATAGGGATAACGGCATTGAAATCCCCGAGGAATGGCTTCTGACCATCCGCTGCCATGCGGCGATTGTCCACATTGGCTGATGAAGACTAGCAGTAGCAATCGAAATGCTGCAATTTTCCAGTCTGCCTTATCGTGAGACAAAAGATTACTACTCTAGCGATAATATTAGGATACATAGGCAATGAACAAAATTTAGTAGAAATCAATATATCTGTGATTCAAACAGCAGTAGTGAAGAAAACATATTTTAAGGCTTGGCATTTCATTAAGCACATGAAAATGAAAACATACTTTTCAGAGCAAATATCACTGTATGACTACAAAATTGAAGGAAACTTTTACTTTTCTTTTGTATTCAATGTGACTTCATGTTTACCTGTCAAGATCTCCTTTCTTGATGACATTTTCCACTTCTTCAGCAAACTCTCTGCATTTTTAAATAGAATGATAAACATATTTTAATAGCAAAAAAAATCATATTTTACAATCACAAACCATTTACATACAGTATAAAAAGATCTCACAGAAGGATAATGGCAATTTACATTTACAAGACTACCATAATAAGAATTTGTATACAGAAAATAAATTACAGTATGAAAAGCATTTCAAACCCATCTCACGAGACATTATTGTATTTTCTTGTTCAAAGGAAAAATCAAAGATGCTCAAATTATGCCGTTTCTCAGCATGAAGTGCACCATGGAAGCAGAAAGAAGGCATGTTCCATTAAAGTCTTGACGGAATTCATATCAAATGAGTTGTCTGGTATTGCATTGTAAGTTATCATAGATTTAATGTCACTGCAACAAGTGCTTAACCACATTTGAAAATTCTCAAAAAGTAGTCTATGAAACTGATTAAATTAGGGATGGTATACCACTCCCAAATTCACATGCACACAAGTTTTGAGAGAGAAACGTTGTAGCATTGGGAAACAGGAAAAAATTCTAACCGGACAGCAACATCCATGAAACTGATAAGAAGACTTGAGTCACAGTGATGGTACAAGAAAGCTGCTTTTCGCTGTAGTTCTGCCACGTTCTGGACATTTTGCACCTACAATGAGATTAGAATTATGAGAATTTTATCAGAAGAAGTCAAGGCACAATTCAAAACTGTACAACATGGTAACTTCAAGAAGTTTTCATTTAGCATTTGGCTCAATTTGCTGTACATATTGCCAAAAAGCCATATTTGTGTAAAGCAGTATACTCTAGGTTCATTAGTAAACTATGCATATTTTACTTTTGTCACTAGCAAGTATCAATAAATGAAAAAGTTTCTCCACTCACTTTTACCAATTTAAAGATGTCATGTAACATTTGAGGACATATAATTCAAAAGCAAAAGCTGAAGAAGAGAAAAGCATGTCAAACAGATATGCAGCACATGGGAAAGATTGCTTTATATTAGACACTTACTTTATCAAGTGTCAAGTGGTAGGATTCTCTTGCTGCCTTCAGATGGCCTGTCTTGGCTTCTGAAGATACATTGCCATCCTTTAAAGATGCTGTAAAATATAAGTATAGAAAATGGTATTCAAACTCCCGCCCCCAAATAAGATATCACACACTTGAAAATCCTCCCTGGAAATTTGAACTATGTAGTGAGGAAAGTAAACAGTTTACAAAATAAACATCTATCGTTATCATGTCATTATCGATCAAACTGCCTTTTTTCAGAACTGTATGGTATTATCCCACCCCTCTATCCGAAAATAAATAAATGAATAAAAAAATCAATCAATCAATCAAACATAAAAAGCTTAGTATGACATACAGTTCCTGAGTTTTGGTACGCCACAAAGATTGCCCCAATTCTATTGAATTGCCCACCTATTTTCTTTGATTCTCCAGGCTGCCTCGCATCAGTGGTATCCCAACTGTGGATGCATCGAGCTGGGCGGGCAGGTGCAGCCGACTGTGCAGCTGATGCACTCTGGGAAGGTTGGTCATCCGGTATCTCGGAAGAAACCGCAGAAGGCAGTTTCACTTTTCTCACACATCTGCAAAAGAATAAAAGGGTTGTTATTCCCTTTTGTAGACTTACCAAACCCTGTTAAAACATTGCATGTCCCAAAAGAACAATACAGTTGGTGAAATACAAAACTTAACCTTTAGTGTGCCCAACAAAAGTACCAAACTGTCTTAGCTAAGTCAGTTGCGCCATTAGGTTAATCACAGTCATAGATTTTAGGGGACTTAAGCTGTTGCTCATGGTAAGGTTTTCGGCTTTGAGAACCCTGGTCGTGTAAGGATGTCAAAACTCGCCATGGAACTGCAGCAGCCAAGGGGGTGTTGCTTAATTGCACCCTATAAGGAAATGGAAGTTTATTCATAACCTATTGGCCGTTCAGCAGATTATGTGGGAGTCGTGCTGCTCAGTATCTGAGTGGAGAAAAACCAGCCCGCACATGTGCGGGCTTAGTAAAATTACAGGTTAAGTTCGTTTTCAGAACATCATCCTTGTCCAGTACCTCAGAAACCTCTTGCTGTAGAGAGGTCTGTACTTGACGATCTCCCTGCGAAGTCTTCCCTGTGATAGGAGACCAACCGCTTCATTGAGAAGACTCTTCCATTCTGCTCTAGAGGTCACCACACCTGATGACAGGAATTTACATGAATACAGGAAATCATTAACACTTTGGCCTGTATTCCTAATAGAGGTTCAACGCAAACAAGGTGCTAAACCTATACTAACGTCATGAGGTGCAAAATAAATCATCTGATGCTGTCACAAAATCATTGGTTTTCATCAAAGAATCACAATATTGGGTGATTTAAAGCACGGAAATGGAAGCCTCTGAAATGTGGTTTCTACGTAGGATGGTGAGAGTATCATGGACTGATCATGTTACAAATGAAGATGTCCTAGCAAAGAAATGAGAGCAAGTTATAAAACAAAAACTTTTTTGTAACGACATGGCCTCATATTATTTGACCTATTGACCCCTAGATGACCTTTGACCCCATCATCCTCATGACGCCACATGTGGTATTACCCAAGGATTATTTGTACCAAGTTTGATCACAATTGATGCAGAAATAAAGAAATGAGAGCAAGTTAAACAAAATCTTTAACATTTTTGTAACAAAAACTTTAACATTTTTGTAACAGACCAACAGACTTACAAACCCAAAACTTACCACTTCTCTTCTCAACTAATTTTTCAGCAAGAACTTCCACAAACTCAATCGCCCTTTGGTTCATTGATGTAGAGAACAATCACTGTTGCTTCTTCAGACCAGCTGCAGTGAATTTTGTCAGCAGCTGAAATGATAAACAAACAATCATTGTGAAATACGCATTGTGAAGGGAAACCTCAATAATTAATAAGAATATCAAGCAAAATTAATACACAATTCCTGTCCCCAGCATTATAAGAGCACATCCCTGCATAGCTCCAATGAAATATTCTTAGCTTTAAACCTGTGATGACAAAGGTGGCTGGGGTTTACTATATACTTCGCAGTATGAATATTCATGCACATGCAACAGCGCCCCCCCCCCCCCCCCCCCCCCCGCCCCACATCCCTAATAATAATCAAAATAGATGTTGTACTTATGCAACATATAAATAAAATGTAATCAACATTTCAAATATATTGCATCCTCAAGAACATTACAGCATGCAATAGTTAGTGTAACACACCAATGTCTTATGGTTTGGGGGGAACCATCAGGAATATTAATGTATTAGTAATATGCAAAGCTAATGTTACTTGTGTTTATTGTCCACATAACATTTACATGTATCATGGTACAGCACAAAATACTAATTGCATCTACACTACTGCTGGAATTCAGCAATTAAATCTGATCTAGATGGTGAATAAGGTTTGGTGGTATACAATATTATGGTAAAAAAAGAAATAGCAACAATGATTGGGAGCGAACATCCAACTCGTCCTCATTGAACTTGGGAAGTCACACTCATTGAAGCATGATCACTTTTCTTACAATATACCGGTATGCTTCATCTTCATTACAACTTGAATGAGATCTATTCATTTGAGAGTACACAGGAAACGTTAGAATGATGACGATGACAGTCTTAGTTACATTACAACAGGCTACACCACCAGGCTCAACCATACCAATACCAGACACTGCACAGGACTCAGATGGAGCCTGCAAAAACCAACTTATTTTAGGACTATAATTTTGATGTACAGTTACCCTAACATTGTGTGTATAAATCCGTAACAACCTCATCGCCACCACTGACACTGTGAGCAACAATAAAACTTGAACCATTTATAAACATGGAGAAGTGGTCTAATGTGACGACTTTATATTTTTTTTCTTATAAATGACACCTGTCTTCAGTAGACAGCTCATGACTACTGGCCTGTGCCTGGCTTGGCTTTGGCTTGGGTTGGCCTATTTTGACTCAAAATTTCAAATGGTAAAAAACTATTCACGAGTGAATAATTATGTTAAGAATAAGAGCGATAACTCTATTATTGTTGTTGCCTCTACCACCGTATCAATACCCTTGTAAAAGATGATGAAACTTCAGTTCTTTCACGACTTGTGTCCCACCGTAGCTGACCTACACTGGTTAAAGTTGTTGGAAGCTAGCTATGCTGTTTTCACATACACGGGGAGATAAATTCCCCTTCGCGGTAGCGTAAATACAGGCTCTTGAGGTTTACTTTATATGTGTATTTTCATATTATCTCTTAAATATCTATATTACGAATACAAATTCGACAAAAAACAGGCTATATATTTACAAATTGTTTTAATTTGGGAGCATAATGGAATATAACGTACATCACAAAGACATTCGTTAGTTTGTAGAGAGTATAAATTATAAAATATTCTTGGAAAAGACTATTTTCACCATGACTGAATTGCATTGTGGGTAGGGAAAAGGCTCGTAAGGAGGATTCGCATACATCATATACGCGTTTGCATGCATTCTCTATGCGCTGACTCTTCTCTCTGCATATTACACGATAAATGTTTTGGTGTTGGCAGCTAGTGGTAGCAGAGTCGGCAAAATGGGGGGCTGAAACAACACATTTGCAGCGGTTTCTTAGCTCTACAGCTTGGACGAACGTTTGCAACAAACATTCTAGTTTACGTGACTGACGTATTCAGTTCGCGTAGCCCCGTCGACCGTTGCAACAACCTGAAAAAAGAAGCTGACTGGCCTGGGATTTTCTGCGGAGTTTCTCAACATTTCGGTCAATGTTGCTGGTGTGTCTGTTGAGAATGCGTGTTCAATTCAAGTGAAGCTTGAAATGTAAGGAGTGGAAGATATTTATCTTCAGTCTTTCGATTTGTACAATTCGTTCTATGCAGAACTCTGGTTTTGATGAAGGAACAGTTCTTGATTTAGTTTTCAATTGAAAATGGGTGATGCCCTCCATAATTTGAAATGCATCCAATTTTGATTTTTGTCAAATCGATATCTTGATTGAGTTGATCTGAAGTTCGATTTTCTCTCTTCTGAAATAATCAACAAGATACTTTATTTTTGTATGTTTTATTGTGTGCTGAATAGTAAACAGGCAGGTGGCAGAGTGATGTTGATACTTCAAATGAACAAGGGCATGAAGGGATACTCTTTGTTCAGTCCCACATATTGAGTGTCGTGCAGGATATTGGAAACCACATCACTTGCACAACCAACTTCAGTGCACAGTGCCTGTGTGAAAATTTCATTTTTGTCGAAGGGGAAAACATCTGTCATGTTTGCAATAGGGTTTTCTTGTACGCTATTTACATTTGGAATGGTAGTTAAATGTACAGTTGTTAGAAACAAAATAATGATTTCAATTTTAGCAGTGACATCCATGAATTTACTCCATACTGATTACTGGACATTGAAATATTTTGTCAAAACTTTTTGGTGTGCAGTTTATGGAGTAAACCTCAAGGCTCAAAGCTCAAAATATCAACATGAGTGTGTGGTGCTCCTGATCAAAACACTTAATTTTTGCTTGTGGTGTGTAGCTTTACTTGATATCCAATCACTTCTACTTTTTCAATAAAAATATAGATTTATTGAAATTATGAATGTAGCTCCCAGGAAACGCTTATGATATCCTTTTTGATGTTTAATCATTTTCAATGCATACCTCGTATTATATTGATATTCTGTTGCTTAATTTTTTTTTCCAACTTAGTGATTCAAAATGAATGGAATGACACCAGCCACCCCCAGCCAGCCTGGCCCTGGGAAGAAATGCACAAGCTACAAGCTTCTGGTGGATCCAATCATAAAGAAAGGATGCCAGAAGCTGTACAGATACGATGGCGTTGTCACTGGCCATATGGTATGTTGACATTTGCCTGTTTTCAAGTTTGGTGATCATGCTCCTTGTTTTGTTCCTTCATCTCATTTTCATTCTTTCTTTCTTTTTTACCACAAGTTTCCTTTTTTGAGTGTGTTCAACTTTATGATCATACTCCCCCTTGATTTCCTTCATCTTCTTTTCATGATTTCTTTCTTTTTACCCCTTCCTATATTGAGTGAGTTCAACTCTTGGATTATACTCCATTGTTGGCTTCATTTTCTTTTCATTATTTGTTTTATTTTCCCTTTCTTCCAGGGAAAATTTTTTTTTTTTTTTTTTGCGGGAGCCATTTTTCTAATTGGTCACAAATTTATGAGAGCCATTTCTCAATTTCCAAGAGCAATTTTTCAATTTGCGAGAGCCATTTTAAGAATTAAAAAAGGAAGCATATCACTTGGAATTTAATTATTTTACATATGTTGAATTTGAAGTATTGTTTGTTGTGTTTTACTGTGCCATCCATTGTATTTCTTCTACCAACAAAGTAATGATTGCCATAATGTCATTTGTTTTATTGTGCCATGTGAGTGGCTCATGGGGTTTGGGTTTGGGAGGGAGGTGTCCCCCATCCCACAGTAGGGAGCTTTTGGTATTGTCAACATGTAGGAACAAACCAAAACAAGGACTAAAAGCTCAAAATTCCTCTGATGAAATAGACCCTAGAGGAGAAAAATTAATTCTCACATAATTACACTTAAACGTCTCAAACTTTTCCACCTCATTTACTGTCCACAGTGACTGCACTGATGCAGAGATCACTGGAACATCATTTGCAAACTGCATAGTGATCTCAGTACCAGCATCCATACTTTGGCATTCAACTTATGAATTTGAACCCTAAACCGAGCCCTGGCCGTAATTCTAAACCTAACCCTAAACAACTTCTTTGCCGTTGAATTCATCAAAAAAATTATTTCTAGGTCTGCATTAGCGCCTGTTTAAGCCCTATAGCCCTGAAACGGCTAGGCGGCTAGCTACCCGTGACTAGCCGACTAGCCGTCGGCTGTCGTGGATACACTAACTAGCGCCAGTTTGGGCCCAAGCCCCCGGGACTCCTGCTCGGCTAGCTCGCCCTTACTAGCCATGGATTATGAACTGGTGCCGTGATCTCCCAGTTTGGAGCTTAATTGTCAATACAGGAAACCTTTGAGAGTAATCAGCCTGATATTTCTGGGTAGACCTGTTGGTAGATTTGCTCATTTTGCCGTGTCAAGTGTACTGGTAGCGATCAAAATCATGGGCAAATCAATGAAACCACTGTTACTCCGCCGCAGGTATATGTGCTGAACGCATACAACAATCACTTCCACACGTTTTTACATTACAGTCCCACATGTAGTAATCCACGTAAATATGGTAAATGGTCACTTCTACCCACACGTACGCACGCAATCCTCCCGCTATGGAAGGCCAACTGCTTCAAAAACATGAACGACCTTACGTATGCTCCAGTAACCTTATGTAAGGTCGTTCACATTTTTGAAGCCGTTGGCTTTCCATATCCCGCTCGTAAAACGCGCACGCTATTATACAGTGTACTTGCTGCGTGGCCCGGGCTACGAAGGGAAGACGGTGGACGCAGACGGCTGTGCAAGGCAGTCTATATGTACACAAGATCTTTGGGAGCGATTTCTATTGGGTTTGCGAGCGCGATTTCAAAGCTTACGGGAACGAAATCGCTCGTCGCTCCCATGTTTTTTTTCCCTGCCTTCTTCTTTCCCTTCTCCTTATGTCCCAGTGTAGATTCCCCCTACACCATTTGTTATCATACAATCTGAATGAACTGCACTTTGTTACATACTTGTTTTCATTTATTGACAAGATAAGGAACGTGATCTTTATTTCTGAAATATATTTATTATCTTGAATTGCAGTTTGTTTACGACCCCCATTTGTTTTCTTCTTAGTGAGCAACATAGAGCATTTATTGTGTAATATCTCTATAGTAGTTTGATTAACATTTCATTGCTTTTTTTTTGTCATTCAGGGCCAGCAGCTCTCTGTCAAGTTTGTGGCAGATCCCCGATCCAGACTGACCAGATTATGGAGGGATACAGAGGCTGCCGACTTGCCTATTCCAAAGATGAAGGTGAACATACATCTCCTTTTGAAGTGTCTTTTCTATTTTAAATGTTGAAATATATGAAGAGCAGTATCAACAGAAAATAATTATTTTTTTGGTGATGATTGCTATTTCTATTTCAGTGTACTTTATATTGCGAATTAAACTAAACACACACACAAAAAAGTAAGTCCACCCCCCCCCCCCCCCCCCCCCCCCAAGCAAAATAGCATAACTTTTTATCGAAAAGGTTTTGGGCAAAATAATGTGGCAGGATTTTTCCTTATCTTATTGACTAACTTCTGTGTGAAAATCACATTAATCCGATTAGTCATGCACAAGTGGGCACATTTTAAAGGCAAAAATGTCACTTTTCAAAAGTCACCAGGGTAATTTTGGGATTCTGTCATATAAATTTTTGATGAATTCCATTTTTGGTGCATAATTTATGTCCTTTCATTGTTTATCATCCATCTCTCAATGCAATAGCACCTATCCCAACACTTAACCCATTGTTCTGGTTGAGTGAGCACCGTTTAACAAATATTCATCCCTCTTTTGTTTGAAACTTTTAAAATCCTACTTTGCTTGGGGGGGGGGGGGCTTACTTTGTTGTGTTTAGATCAAAAAGATGCAAACAAGGGGGAAAAAAAGAAAAAGATATTCTCTTTTGGGTTGACTTTTATTTCTGACATCATTATTGATATACATCAACTACATTTTTCTCTTAATTTAATGAATGATATTAATCCT